>JASANC010002037.1:0-123583 GCA_030248135.1 Theristus sp. LFF4_11
TCGAAAACTTCAGGGTAACGCAAGCTTGTGTATCGAGCGATGTGGCCGCCATATTGACTGACCGCCAATCCAACGCAAACCCAATAACTGGTTTATACAATGTACCAGAAACTCACGCCAAAAACGATACCATTATTGGAGCACGGAAATACAGACGTGCGAAATAAAATAGACTTGAACAATGAAACAAAAAGCAAGGTTTTCAATATATCGCCACATATCAATATCACCCACAGGCGTCTCTCTACTGTTCAAAACTCAATCACCACGAATGAAAACGCGAATCGCAAACGGACTCGGCTCTTGAACGAACTGCCTCGGTGCGGCTTCGAGTAGCTCGCCGGGTGACTTTCGGGCGTCGTCGTCGGTCAATGAAAAGCGAAACTTCTGCAGTAGCGTCGTCAAGAACACGAACAGCTCCATACGAGCCAGTGATTCACCCAGGGGCCAGTTTTGTAAAGCTCAACATAAATATCCAATCATGTTTTGTGGATGTGTGTCGCTCAGTAATATGACCTATTTTTTAAACGTGTCCCACTGAAATGAGGTCATGTGCCGCAAAACATGCACAGAACCTAAACAATTGGTAATACCAAAGCCGAAGGTGCTCATTTATTAGTCGTTTATTATCTGTTCTTTAAGACCTGCGACTCAATGCGGTTGTGGGCATAAAAGGAACCTAGTTTCAATCTTTATTTGGTAATTCAAAATAGCCTAAGTGACCCGGCCTCATTTAGGGGATTCGGACCCCTTTCCCAATTTTGAATTCCCGCGTCGTATATGAAACTGCTTACCCATTTATGCGCGCATTGGGACGCGGGACCAAAATAAAAGATATTATAGTAGATTTATTCAAACGTGTTCGGACTAAAATGACGTCATTTGCTTTAAAAACGCCCGTTTGTCAAAGTACAGGCACTAAAATGTCAGTTTGGTGTGACTGATTCGACATTCACCATTTGTTTACGAAAAAAATCGGCTAAACGGAAAGTCTGGTTTGCTGTGAACGGCAAGCGCATATTTGGCGGCACATGACGTCATTTTAAGTGGGACACGTTTAAAAAATAGATCATACTTACAAACCGCTAATTAAAAATAGCCGTGAGCCATCCAATGTAGGTACCACTTCCTGTCGCACAGCGCAACTCTAAATTGCAGCTTTATAGAACTGGCCCCAGGCATTGGCGTTTGCCGAGACTGAACGGGACGACACGATCGACCAGTTTCTGGTCCAGTCTCAATCCTCCGCCATTGTTCGAGTTGATGAGAAAACGTTCGGGCCGGAATTCACGCGGTTCAGGAAAGTAACGCTCGTCATACAACACCGCATAGATGTGCGGGTTCACTGTTGTTCCTGAAGACGTTTTTGCGTGCGTTTGCTTGCTTTTTGTTGTTGCCTGTCGTAAAATCTTGCACAATATGGCATGTTTTGTTTGTAAACTTCTCGCCTATTTTCTCTCCTAAATTCGATCATTTTATAAATTATAACCTCCACTCAAGTGACATTTATTAAAATTTTGCTGCTCTGCTCACCTAACACAAAAGTCCTTCTAAATATGCAAGACCGTACAGTAAATAAATACATCTGTTGGTACTGAACACTTCCATGCGACATCAGCGATGTTCTACTGCACCTTTCGGAATGAAATGCTCGTTCACGTGCACATCAGCGGTTGTCTCGTGAAGAAAGTTGATTGGCAAGACGTTGGCGACACGTTGCGTCTCGTGCACGCACGCCTGCATGAACGGCATCGAGGCGCGATCGGCCATTGTGCACCGACGGTCACCGCCCAACACACGGTCGATTTCGGCTGCCGCACGTTCTTGCACCTGTTGTTTTTTCAAATTTCATTCCTTCAAATAAATTGTTGTTTCGCATCATATTGCGAGGATAAAAAAACAGAGGATTAGGATTATTCATGGATTTTACTTAAGAGACCGCGCGTCCGGAAACAGGCGGAATATATTTTGTCCCCTGGCAAAAAAAATATTTGGCTCAAATTTGGTAGGGAGTTACCTCTAGATGCCACTGAAAAATCCGTATCGTTTTTTTCCCGAGAACGCCTTCTGGTGTGGCGCTACAGGGCTCAAATGTTGGGTAGGTCGAAAAAAGTGCTTTGTTCGGGGCGTGCGCGACACACACGCGTTGTTAAATGTTGATATGCACGCCTTGCACATGAAAGCGGTATGACTAGCGCTCGATGGTCAAAAAATGGAATGTTGATATTTTGGGCTGAACCAATGCTACTAAGTGTCCTAAGTAAGTTTACAAAATTTCAGGGCTAAATACCTGTCCTATCCCGATGAAACCCAACACAATATTTGAGTCGAAATATGATTCCCCCCTCCCGGTATCTGTTGCTTGCAGTCACCGAAAATCGTTGTTTAAAAGAACTAATTTCTTAAAATTCATGCTGAATTTTTTTACTGACCTCCGATTGGATGGCTAGACAGCGAATCGCCCACAATATTGTTTTGAATGTTGTCTCAGTACCACCAACCCATAGGCTGCCTATCGATGCAGCCAACTGCTGCTGGCTGAAACACCGTGAGGTCTTGCGTATAAGCACTGTAAAAAATCTGACATTTTTATCGGCGATTATTGATCCTGATCCTTGATCATGAATGAAGCATTGAAAAATTTAATTTTTAGGGACATCCCTTTTAGGAAGGGGTGGGGCTTTTTTGCAATACAGTGTAACGAGTTTACGACTGCACGGTAATATGAAGTTCGAAATATTGAAAACATTTCAAACACACAGCCTTGATTTTTTTACCACCGATGTTGTCATGTTTTTGACTCGGTGCAACGTAAAAATTTTGATGGACGTGCAACGTACGTGAACGATCCGACAGTTTCATCGTACTTCTTGCGTCTTTCCATTTCCTAAAAAAACATTTTCTGGCATCAAAGACCGCACAGCGCAGCTCAAAGAGAGGGCTCTGAAAATAAAAGTGCAAAATTAAAAGCAGACTAGCCCGTTCTTGCATGAAAATCGTTTCTGCATGAATGGAAATGCATGAAAATGTTTTCTAATTGCGTTTTTATTATAGTGAGCTAGCACACAGACCTGCAAATAGGCGACCACGTAGTTGGACGCCTCCATCTCGGGGCACTGCTTGAGTAGTCGTTCATTTTCGTTGACGTGTCGCTGTATAAGCGCCGTCGCTCGCGCATACCATTCCGTAAAGTGGTCATACGTGAAATGGCCGTACAACGGCACGAAACGCAACATAGGACTGAGGATGGCGACAGTTTTGTGACAAAAACATAAATTTTTTAAAATTTTAAAAGTTATTTTTTTAAAATTTAAAAATCGCACGTTTAAGTTACGGTATGGTGTGAAGGGGAAATGAACATGGACTGAAAAAAACTGCGGGACGGACCAAAGAGAACGAAACAACAAGTGGAGAGGCTGTGGTGGTAATCACTGAAAGCTGATGTACAGAAAGTACGTTTCTTTAAAACTTGTCATCTTTTTCAGCAGAATACAGTGCCCGCAAACGGATAAAGAACGGAATCGGGCTGGAAGAAGAAGACATATTTAGCAACATGGATTTTTTATTCTATTCCAACCAAACCCGATTATTTATTCCTTTTTTTATTCCTTCTACATGTACTTCAATTTAAAAGTTTCGCGTGCTGTTTGTTGACGATCAGGGACATACGAGTGAGATCGTTTCGAGACCAGGTAGGTGCGGCAGATGTGCCCTTTTTTGGCTTGGCGCACAGTTTAGCACATTGACGTTGATTTGTTGCAACATTTGTTGCAACAACAGATTGAAGCACGGGCACGGTGGTGGCACCTTATTTTTGAACAGGTCTTCGCTGCTCATCTAATGAATAACAATAATCTTATATGTTTTTCTCCGCCAACAACAGTTTTGATTGTGAAGTTCCAAAAATGAAATGAAACAGCATGGTTTCGTTAATTTAGAAAACATTATTGCACTTCGCGTTGTTGCATATGCCGCAAACCGACGTCGATATGTAAACTGCCGAACAGAAATCGACGACACTTTTTTTGCAAAAACAAAACAAAACTGTCGCCAGATATCGAGCAGACGCCCGGCACCGCTGGCGAATAACTCCATTGCTTTCTCGGTCGTTTCTATCATTTCGTCCAGCCGCGAATCTCCCGTCAGCTCGTAGCTGGATAGACAAAAAATACTAGTAAAACTAAAACACTTTCAGGCAATTTGGTCCCGACTAAGACAGTTTGTTTATTTTCCGAGACTCGTTCTGTGAATAATTCAAACTTCAAACTGTGATGTTCTCAAAGATTACTTGGAATATACAACGTGAAAAAGAATGGAGAACTGTGAACATCTTTCTGTCGAGCAGTCACTTGTAGGGTTGCCACGAAATAGGGCTTCCATGAGACGAGACGAGGCAACCATAGTTGCTTGCACACAACGACAACCAGAAATTTAAAGACAATCGAAATAAACATAATACTCATAAACATGAAATACATGTATGTTCTCGGAGAATCAACAAAGTGTACGGTATGGCCCAATAAATATGGCAGTCTCAATCAAGGCGAGATCAGTCGCAGACTAGGAGTTGCCTTTCTCAAAAACGATAAGATTTCCGCCAATCGAGTGTGCAAAGGGAGAAATAATGAACAGAATAGCACGAATTACCAATTAATTTTGAGAAACATGTAAAATTTGACACGCAATTGGGTTCCTGAACATCTATTTTTCATTGATTCAAATTTCGCGTGCTCCTTGCACCCTAAAAAAGCTGCCATGTTTAATCGGCCATACTGTTTGTGAGCCCGTTTTTTAGCCTGTTGAATTGTTTACCATGTACTTTTGAAACAAAAAAGGCTGTCTTACCCAAATTGTTCAAGGATTGTTCAGAACGGTAAATTGTCCATAAATTGCTGGCATTGTTACAAGGTTTCATTTCAAAAACAAACATTGTCGCAATGAGCTCTTCTCACCTGTGACTGAATATTAATGAGCCAATCAACGAGTCGAGACTTGCTTGCAGCGGGTAGCGTATTCGTAGCACCGCACTATTGCCGTCATCTCCGTCGTCCGTCTTGCTGCGGATCTCTTCATGGAAATGAACCAGCAGTCGATCAAGGTGTAAGTTGACCTGACATGAAGTTGAGCCGAAGAGTGATGCGCATATATGACGACGAACACACTCCAATTAGTGACTTGAAGAACAAAATTAACTCTTGTTTTTCCGTTTGAATGGCTGTGCTTCAGAGGATCGGGCAAAAAATTAGCCCATGTTTTAAAATACGATGGATGAAATTACTGCCTACTCCAAGAAACATTTTTGCTCTGTTGTTGTAGAAGGTATCGTCGGTGAAAATTGCAAGGGCGAACACTTGCAACCACGTCAAAACCCTGCGAACGTTTAAAATGCCCAATGTTTTTACTCCAATAAAGGGTCGGGGCAAAACAATAACCCAATTTTTGAAATGTGTAAAGTTGAAATTTCCCCAGGAAACGTCTTTGATCGATTGTGAAATTGTCGCAGGTAAAAATTGAAAGTGCGAACACATGGTTTTTCAGAATCCGTTTCAGGTTTCTACGACGCATATAAAGACGTCTGAAAAAAATTTTTCTTGCTACACACCGAGCAACTGTACGTGTATTTTGCCTGTTCTATCCGTGTGCACACAGAAAAACCTTGTAGCTCATGTTGTGCTATCTGTAAGAAACAACGTTGTTTTTTTTAAAAACGCGCGCACCGGCATGTGTAGTGCGGAACTAATCCACAATACCCTGCGGATGATTCAGTCCTTCGTTGCGCACACATGGTCCACGTACTTCACTGCGGCCTGATCATTGGTGGACCACAGAACACAGGCGCGCAGGGGGCGAGCCAGTACCAAAGATGAGGCCCCTAGCACGAAGTTGCGCCCTGTCGGGAGTGGGAGGTCCCCTGACGCCCCTTAAACCCGGGACCCCCCGTGGGTACTCCCCTCCACCCCCTTCCTGACGCGGCACCCCCTCCCCGTGGGTACCGACCTCCTCACAAAATGTTCCCAAAATCACAAATGTTTGGTCAATTATAATTTTTTGGTTTCCAGGTCTATCCCATGCACTAAATATGAGGTTATTTAGTCTTACAAACAACTATATCAGCAATTTTTTTTGAAATTTATAGCGTTTGTCATTGAAAATTTTGCGATAAAATGCGGGTGGGGTGGGGTGCATAAACCGTAAACCCCATTAACCGATTAGCATCCGGTGCACCCTTAACAGGCGACCGGAGTCCCATTTACTCCCACCCCGACAAAAAATTTTGGCACCCCCCACGGGTAGGTAATATCTTTTATTTTGGTCCCGCATCTCAATGCGCGCATAGATGTGGAAGCAGTCTCATGCACGACGCGGGAAATCAAAATTGGCAAAAAGATCCGAGTCCCCTAAATAAGGCCGGGTCACTTAGACTATTCTGAATTACCACATAAAGATTGAAACTAGTTTTCTTTCACGTCCACAATCGCATTGAGTCGCAAGTCTTAAAGAAAAGATTATACCCCCTACCTAAAAATGTGTGTCATCTTCGGTACTAAGGCGAGCTGTACAATGGTGGAACACCAGCTATGGGCGCCCGCGTTCTGTGGTCAACCAATGATCAGGCCTCATTGAAGCACGTGGACAATGTGTACGGCAACGGAGGGCTGAATCCGCATTGTGGCAGAATTCCGCACTACACATGATTGGACGTTTCGTTCCGTTCGTTTTGTGTGTACGTATCTCGTAAAACAAAACCTGTTGCTCAATGATATTACGGCCGAAGCCGAGGTCACGGAGGACGCTCAACGCAAATCGCCGGTGCTCCCGCCACAGAGGACCGTTCGCCAGACCGATGCCATAGCAGCCACCATTCATCAGTTGCACAATGTACTGCTCCGGACGACCGCTGAGCGCTTCACCTGGAATCAGCGCTCTTTTTGAAATAGGTGCACACGGTGCCAATCGCACAATCAAAATTTCATCCAATTCAGCGGAAATTTTTGTTCAACTTAGAGTTCAAAGAATTGAATGCAAAATGTTTGAACGGTACTCATGTGCCAGAGAAATGAGAATGTGCGTTTTTGTTTGCTTCACGAACATATGAAGTGGAATTCGCGCCGCCATTGAATTGACTTGTGGCGGGTTCTTAATCGTGGGACGCGCGGCAGCGCAGTCCCTCAATATTATTTCAGAAAGCTCATTGCGAATATTTTGAAATTTCAATGGACCATAACATTCATGATAAATGACTAAACCAAGAAATGTTATTTGCTGTGCTAAGGTGGCCCGATACCCTATCCATCCAAACCAAAAAATTACACATCGGTTGCTTCTGTGATTTTACAGAACAAAAAAACCGAAAAAAAATTCAGGTTGTTGTTGTCGTTGTTGTCGCTGTCGACCGTTTCGGTGTCCACAAAAATCTAAAGTTGTGTTCAAATTCGAATTCCAAACTGTACGGTATCCTATGTAATCGACCATGCTGCGTCTGATAGGCTAGGTGCCGAATTGTGAAAAAACTGTTTTTACCCGTGCCGGGTATAAAAAGTGTGCCCGTTAAGGGGTTTCCTGGTAAAAATCGTTGTTCATGTTTTATATTTCATATTCCACGGTATTCATGTAATCGACCATGCTGCGTCTGATAGGCTAAGTGCTGAATTGTGAAACATTGTTTTTTACCTGTGCCGGGGTTGAAAAGGGTGCTGTTTTTACCCGTGCCTGGTATAAAAAGGGTCCACTGAAGGGTTTTCTTCTGAAAAACGTTGTTCTGATTTCAAATTCCACGGTATCCATGTAATCGACTATTCTGCGTCTGATAGGCTATAGTTTAGGTGCCAAATAGCAAAAAGCTGATATTAACCCGTGCCTGGGTTGAAAAGGGTTCCCGTAAAGGGTTTCCTCCTAAAAAACGTTGTTCTGATTTCAAATTCCACGGTATCCATGTAATCGACTATGCTGCGTCTGATAGGCTAAGTGCCGAATTGTGAAACATTGTTTTTTACCTGTGCCGGGGTTGAAAAGGGTACTGTTTTTTACCCGTGCCTGGTATAAAAAGGGTCCCCGGAAGGGTTTCCTTTTAAAAAACGTTGTTCTGATTTCAAATTCCACGGTATCCATGTAATCGACTATGCTGCGTCTGATAGGCTATAGTTTAGGTGCCAAATAACAAAAAGCGGATATTAACCCGTGCCTGGGTTGACAAGGGTCCCCGTGAAGGGTTTCATCCTAAAAAAACGTTGTTCTGATTTCAAATTCCACGGTATCCATGTAATCGAATATTTTTCTATCTCTGTCATTCTGAAATAATATTTGATCTTTTTCATGCCCTTCGGGCATTTTTCCGAACTTGTGGAAGCATTTCTTAGATTTGGAAGGATTTGCACGGAACTTGACAGTTTCGTGCTTTCTGTCTGTGATTTGGTTAACAAATTGGTTTCAAAAGGCTTTAAAAGGAGAACATTGATGCGCATTTTTTTAGTACAGTATGGCCGAATAAATGAGGCAGTCCATCAAGGCGGGATCAGTCGCAGACTAGGAGTTGTCTTTTTCAAAAATGCCTACATAATTCCCAATCATGTGTGCAAGGGAGAGAGAATGCACAGAACAGCGCGGATAATCCATTGGTTTTCAAAAACGTGTCAAATTAGGCACGCAGTTTGGTTTCTGAACATCTTTTTTCTTTCATTCAAAATTCGCGCGCTCCTTGAACCCTGAAAAAAGCTGCCATGTTTAAACGGTCATACTGTATCAGAGATGAACATCGGCAGCTGCTTATGAAATTACTAGAGAAACGAAAACAAATGTTACCAGTAAATGGCGGCCGTTCTGCCGGGAAACGGAATGATGATAAAGTTTGTTCTGATTACGTTGTTTCGTTATTTTATTTTATTTGAATTGATTTGTATCAGTTCATTGTCTGTTCGTGTTCGTAACATCAAAATTTTGAAAAAAAGTTTGAAAAGTAAGTTTGAAGCGTGTAGGGGGCTGTACTGATGAGAAAAACCTAGACCTGCCGTGAGTCTACAGCCATAATTTTCGAAACTCACGTTCACCGCTATTCTGGTTGTAATTGGTTTGGTCTTAATGTTTGACAGTTGCCGGTGTCATGCCATATTTTAACCCCCGCCATATTTTGACCGGGGGGTCCCAATATGGCAATTTGCAACTGCCATAGAATGAATGACCTACCCTGACATAGATACCATATGACCCACCCCCCGAAACTCAGTGTATGGAAGGAGATATGAAGTGACACTTGACCAATGGGGGCTGAACTTCACAAATGAACCATGAAAACGTAAAGTATGCAATCAGTTTAGCCTTGAGTCGGCAGTTCGAATGTCACGCAGTTTGATAGCAAGCTAAAAATCGTGTTCGGATGAAACTTTGGGTTCGGTAGTCAGTCTCATTCATTTCCGCCTCTCTTGAAGAAACAACCGGTCTTATACCTTCTCTGTCTTTGGCCTTTGCAAACTCAGCGCGATCTTTTTTTTAATAAACATAGCGGTGTCGTGTCGGTGTGTGGGAGCCCTACACTCAGAGCAGGTAGACCGTGATGAGTACCGACCAGCCTTGTTTTATTGACATAATCACACTACGCTACGCTCGCTGCGCGCGTATCGAAACCCCCCCCTAAACTGTACCATTATTGACGAGCGCCTCGACCAACAGTTTGTAATCGGTGATAACAACGTGCGGACCAGGCATCCAAAGTGTGAATATGCCGCCATATTGCTTGCCCAACTCGCCGAGCTGCTCAGCTAGTTTGTTGATCTGCATTTTACAGCGTTGAAAACAGCAACACTGAGAAACACATTGTTTCCTTATTTTTGAAGTCAATTTCATGCAAAAAAATTACCGTTAAGTTTTGTTCGTTAAATACAAACTCTAGTTTTGCCTCCCATTACTGGAGTGCGAATCTTGCGGCATATTATCGTGTCAGAAAGTTTGTAGGCAATTTGAAGTTTTACGCTCTGACAAAAACAGCACAGCTAAAGCAAAAAAAAACGAATCCTCGATGCCGCGGCGCCGGAAATTGGATAGTACCGGTAGCTAGTTTTTTTGCAAAACGTTGCAATAGTTAGGTAATTAATATCAATTTTTTAAGTTCTGCGACTGAATACGTGTGCAGACGTGAAAAGAAAACTAGTTTCAATCTTTATGCGGCAATTAAAAGTCGTCTAAGTAACTCGACCCTACGTAGGAGACTCGGATCTCTTTACCAAATTTGAATTCCCGCGTCCTGCATGCAATTGTTTATCTACCTATGGGCGCATTAAGTTGCAGGACCAAAATAAAAGATATTACAAACTTGTAACTCCAGTTGGTGTACATTGCCGAGCAATGGCAATGGCAACGGCCCCGTCGGGTACTTGGAACGTCGACTGACAAGTTGGTGCCACAAAAACGCAAGAACAACAGCAAGAAGAACAAAAATCAGCAGCATTTTAAACGCGTAACCTTGCTGTTTCTGTTTTAGATTTAATTTAGTTTAGACTTAGGGTTGGTAAAAAAACCGGGTTTTTATATGGCCAGGAAAAAAACGGTTTCTTTTCCGTTTTAAAACCGAAAAAAACCCGAATGTTTCTCAGCTGCTACACTTTCCAAAACTTGGCACCTTGAACTCAAAATAGGAAATACATCAAAACTAGTGTTTTTAGCAGCATAAAACGCTGTTTTCAAAAATTACAACCGACCCAATTTGCTATTTTTTGCTACCCAATGCTACCCAATTTTTTGTTTCAAATCAAATAAATTTCGCTTTTATTGTTTCCAGGGCAGCACGGTCAATAAATTGAAAACAACGACTGGGCAGTGACCGTGTAAGTGGGAGCGGGGGGGGGGAGACGGTTGCAAGGAGACCGGATAGCTGACCCTGATTAGGGAGCGAGATTTGCAGAACTGCAAAGTGAAACCGGTAGCGGATTGCGTTCGAAAAATAACATTTCATCAGTTACCGTTTCAAATCGACAACATCGTCAATCAGTCTGTATCTGCACTTAGATTAGCAGTCACCTTGTCTTCATCGTATTTCACTTGACCCTTGACACAAAAGCTTCTGCAAAATGATGCTTCACCAGTTCAGTTCGACACAGTTCACTGCACCGTTTTTTCAAAAATATAATTTTACATTTTATTAATCAAACAAAGTATTGTGATTTTTAACTAGGAAATTTAAAAATTTTAAAGATAAAAAACCAGTTCTTTATTTTTTCAGGAAAAAAACTGAAAAAAGCGGTTTTAAAAAGGGAAAAGAAACCGATTTTTTCCTGTGCCAACCCTATTTAAACTAGTTTTTTTGTTTAGAGCTCGGTTGCATAAACAGTTTCACCATTTTACAAAAAAACGGTTAGAAAATTATTTCACAAGAAAGAAATTTCACACAGCGCGTGCGCGCTACGTCAATTTGGGAGATGTTCTTGGGAAAATATCGTGTATTCTCAAACACGCGGAAAGGGCTCAAAACTAAATTGATTTTTTGTCAGTAATTAGGGTAATTACCGTATTACCCCCATTAACCCCCCCACCATTAATCCCCCCCCACCAATAAACCCCCACCCCCCCCCCCCCGACCAGTTTCCGAATAACCCCCCCCCCACAAAAAACCCCTAATGGGGGATTATTGGAGACCTGTTTGAAACACATACCCAGCGAATTTAGTGGCTGGTTGCAGTGAAAATGATGAAATTGTGCTACCAAAGGCCCCAAATGGGTGAGTTAATAGTAATTTCATTACAAAAGGCTGTTATAAAAGGAAATTTCTATGTAGAGTAGAAGTTTCTGCGACTTTCTTGCCTGCCATGCAATGTATTTTTGCCATTTTTCAACAAACCCCCACCCCTAGAATTTTTTTTGTAAATAACCCCCCCCCCACCAATAATCCCCCCCCCCCACCAATAAACCCCCACCCCTAAAAGTCGCTGACGTATTATTGGGGGTAATACGGTATGCCTTTAAGCCGTTATAAACAGCGAGCAAAATCTACACAATTTTTTCAATGAACATAAAATCATGCGGATGCGCGAGCGAGCGAAGCGAGCGGACAGCGCATCACGCATTATATTAAAATTAACAGCAAAGACAAACATCAAAAATAATACATCAGACTCACCTTAAAATGTGCGTGAAGATCTCTGCATCAATTTGACAATATTTTTTTGCGAAAACCGGTGTTAGCATTCATCAAACGTATAATCGAAAACAAATCATAATACAAAATTTTTCATGGAGAGGGTTCAGAAAAGGGAACAACTGTTAAATCAAGATGGGATGAAATGGTGATCTGACGGTCTCATGCAAAAATGGCCCCAGCATCAGCCAAAATTTTAAGTTCGTAATCAAAATTCGGTTCTCAAGAGAGGAATCACAGAAGTTGTTCGTTACAAATCTGCCGAACATCATTTCCAAAACGCTACATAATAATTTGTGATCAAGTGTTGTGTGCGTTGTGCACCATCAAAGCGCCGTGTGTTTGAACCCGCGCAACGGCGCGGAAGCGGCCGAAAAATTCTCAGCAACTGTTGCGGTAAAACAGCATTGTTCGCTTTTCACTGCAGCAGTTCATGGGGAACACCATCGATTTCACCGCAACATTTTTAATCAATTTCTCAAACGCCGTGCATTTTTTGCATTTCCCACTGCCACACAATCATAAACCGCAACGGTTGCACGTTTAGCCCCATTATTTCCAAAACCGCTACAGTTACAATTTAACTCAGTGTGTATGATGGTCATTGATGAACATTTTTAGGCCGTCTTGCCAATTTCCATTCCTTGTACTAGCCAATTGACCCGTGCCTACGGCACGGTTAGCTGATAAATTCAATTATATTATTATATACACAATTTTCTTGTTTTTCATTTCTGGACCGATTTCGCCAATTTCCACGGCCGATTCACCCGAAATCGTCACGATTCGGTATCTAGAATTGCTCACATAAAACAACTAATCCAAAATCCGTGATCAGCGACTGAATTACCTTGGAAAACACCCTTTTCTTGTTGTTCACTTCTGAACCGATTTCGCCGATTTCCACGGCCGATTCGCCCGAAATCGTCACGATTCTGTATCTAGAGTTGCTCACATTAAAAACTAATCCAAAATACGTAATCAGCGCATTGAATTACCCCGGACTACACCAGTTTCTAATTTTTTGTTTTTGGACCGATTTCGCCCATTTCCACGGCCGATTCGCCCGAAATCGTCACGATTCAGTATGTAGAGCGCTCACATAAGAAAACTAATTCAAAATTCGTGATCAGCGCATTGAGTTACCCCGGACTACACCAGTTTCTCAGTTTTTGTTTTTGGACCGATTTCGCCAATGGCAGATTCGCCCAAAATCGTCACGATGCAGTATGTAGCGTTGCTCACATAAGAAAACTAACCCGAAATCCGTGATCAGCGCATTGAATTACCCCGGAATACACCACTTTCTCATTTTTTGTTTTTGAACCGATTTCGCCAATTTCCACGGGCGATTTGCCCGAAATCGTCACGACTTTGGTTATTTAACAGCTATTCCTTTGATTTTTTTAAAAAATAAAGGTCAAATTCAAACTCTCCGTTGTTGGTTACCCCTAGAAACTTTTTTATTTGTCAAATAACGGTTTGTTTCACGCGCAGAAATCGCAAATACACTTCAAAATAAGCCTTTTTCGTAATTTTGTACAAACAAGCTAAATTTTGAGCCTTGGAAAGCATCGGAGAAAAAAATGAATGCGAAATTTGAAAATCCCAAAGATTTTTACCCTAGAAAATGTTTTTCTCATAACAGTCAGAATTTTCTTTATATCACTGAAACTGCGTACACATTTGATGACATTGCCGAAAAAAAGGGGTAAACAAGAATAATTTTTTTCACTTTCAGAATTGATAAAATACGCACACAGCGTGTGTAGAAGATCACCACGAAAAATTTTCTCGTGCACACAGTATATCTGTGGATTATCTGCCTGTGTGTCGCAGAAAAAATTCTCAGCTCCTTTTATGTTCACATAGCGAGGCAAAGTAAGTTAGGAATTTACGCGCGAGCGACAGACGGGCCATATTATGCCTGCATCCGCTGTCCGCTCCGCTCCCGCTTCGCTCGCGAATGGGCATGATTACTCCTACATGGTAGCTCTGCAAAGTGTCAGAGCAAACAGCACACAATGCCTTTGCCGACAACCAACTGTACATAAATATTTTTTTTGAATGGGTTGCCCAGTCGCCATGTGGAATGTTTGAAAACGGCAATATTAATATGTTGTTTTTTTTTGTTTTTCTGAGGTGGAGGTAATAATAAACGAGTGGTTGCCCTTTTTTTGTGGTGTTTCCAAATCGTAAGCAAGTCTGCAGCTTTTTTTCGTAGCATAACATTGTTACTGTCCAAACATAAAGAAAGATTTATGTCAAACGACGAAATGAGACAAAAACCGTAGCTCCGAGGCAAATCAGAAATATGAATACCAGTCAAAGCAAGAGGGTTGACCAGAAAACAACAAACAAAAGCCAGTTCAGAACTCGGAACAAAAAAAACACAACAGCTGTGACCTTCATCAGATCATACACAGCAACACGAGCTGAAGAAAAACCAAGCAAAAGAGCTGATTTTTGTCAGCTGTTGTGTTTTGATGGATTCACAAAGGTCAGTCTCATCGCGTTGTTCACATCTCCCGTTCGAACCCAACCCATCTAAGTATGATTCATCTTACGTACAGGCCCGTGATGTAATGAAAGCATTCGCAGCATACGTGTGTGTATATTTTGTGCTGAATGCCACAAATTCCCACTGGAATACGCTGTGATATTGTTGTTTCAAAAATAATGATTTCTTTGTGCGTTTGTTAGTCGACCGATGTAAGCAACATCTGTGTTTGCCTGGTTTTTTCAAGGTCATATGTAAACGATAGTGCAGCGTATTTTTGTCTTGCCTTTTGTTTTTGTCTGTTGCGACGCTCATATGATTTTATTATCACCACTATGAAAACGAGATCATAACGAGCAGTTGTTTTTGCTGTAAGCGTTTTCGTTATTTGCAACATGAGTTTACTAGTTAAGAAACTCAAGGTACGTTGATTTTCAGTTTTTCTGTTTTACACTCCTTGCTTGGACAGACTATATATTTTCAGCGCAGCTATCAGCGCGCGCAGCGGCAGCTGGAAACATTATGCTGGAGAAACTATGTTTGCGACTTCCCGATTCGTGTAAGATGCGCAGAACAGTTGTTTGTTTTGCTTTGATACACAGCAATGTTGGAGATTCAGGCTACTTTTCTATCCATTTTTTTTGCTCCGTTAAAGCATTAGAAGATATAGCATTCAGGGTACTCCTTACAATGGGTATGTTATATTATGAGCGTGCGAACGATCAAGCAAGTAAAAACAAATGCAGACTAGTTATGCTGAAACTCAGCAAATCTGCAAAAACTGGCTGAAAAAATAAATGTCAGACGCTAAAATTTCTCACCGTGGACCATGTGGACTTCCTGAGGCGAATTACAGTGAAATTACATTACCACACAGGTGGTACAGTGAAAAAAACAAGCCTTAGCTTTAGTTGTTTGAGCAACATAAGTTTAACAAGAAAGCAAAACTGAAAGATTGAAACTATTTTCAAACAAAGTCACAAACTCAATCAGGTTTGTACGGTTATTTTCTTTCGAAAGTTCCATCTGCTACGTTCTTAGTTGACTGGTTGTTAAATATAAAAGTTTTTGAGCTTATCATTTTATTCTTACAACCTTACTCAAAAGCGCAAAAAAACTCTGAATTTCTGATATTTAAAAAACAAGTGATAAAACGTGTGCGAAAATGTGTGACAACAAAGTGGAAGAAGTACGAACAAGCGATGGCGAAGACAGCAGTCCGTGGATTCCCGGCGTGCTAGGCCAAGAAACCAAGAGACAGGCAATGTTGAGAAAGGCTGAAAAACTGGTGCTGTAAGTTGAAAATGACCAGCTGTATTTGGTATGTTTTTAATTTTTTTATTTTTTGAAAAGACTGTGAAAAAATTCATGTTTTTATTTTTATTGAATTAACAAAATTAAAAAAAATCAGCTCACAAAATGGGTCGCGGCTGAGAAGCGTGAGAAAGAAGCGTTGGAAAAATTAGACGCAGAAACAAAGAGGTACTTGTACAAGTTGTTTCTAAGAAATTATTGTGACTAGCCAATTGACCCGTGCCTACGGCACGGTTAGCTGATAATACAATTATTATTTTTGAATGGATTTTGGCTTTTTCAACCGTGCTAAAATGCATTGCATTTTGATTTTGAGCTGCTTTAGTCGTTCGCGTTCAAATGATCAAAAACAATCTTCTGATCCGGAACACAATCTTTACTGCATTCTCTTTTAAAGTTAAAAACAATCTTTTTAAATCACCAATGGTTAATTGCTGTTCCCGTTAAAAATATGTAAAACGATTTTAAAGTTAGTTGAATTGAAACGACAAAAAGTAACATTTTATAAAAATCGTTTTTGAATGTAATGTAATTTTAATTTTGAAATTTTGGTTTTGAAATTGACACATTTCTAATTAAACCCGCGTGTTAAAAACAAATTTAAAATGCGAAGTTTATAATTTTGCTGACATGTTTTTTACCCGTTCACCCTGCTCCAAGCCAATCCTTTTTTGTACAGTGACAATACAAAAAAGTTAACAAAAAATGTAAAAAAATGACGTTTAAATAAAAAAACATTTAAAAAAACTGTTTTTATACCTTAACGTATACCCTAACACATAAGCCAAGCCTTTTCGCAAAGTGAAAATGAACAAATAACTGCTTTGAAAGCCATCTTGCTTTCTAATCAGATTTTTAGTTTATCACGCACTTCATTAACAAACCCCGTTTATTTGATTTTGCAGTTAATTTTTTTAGTTGAGTTGTTTAGATAAAACTTTTCTGTTTTTGAAAAAGTCTTAAGCAATAACTTTTCAACATTTTTCTGTTTTTGAAAACGTTCTCATGCAATAACTGTTTAACCAAATGATAATGAAAAATATTGTCTTGAAAGCAAAGTGCAATGTGCACTTTCAATTTCGATGTCGTTTTGCAACCTGATTAAAAAAACAATTGCAATGATTCTTCACAGTTGGTTTTCTTTCATCTTTCGCTTTCGGTCAGTTTGAACAGCAACAGTTGCCATTAATTGTCGATCGTACTTTTCAACATTTTTCTGTTTTTGAAAACGTTCTCATGCAATAACTGTTTAACCAAATGATAATGAAAAATATTGTCTTGAAAGCAAAGTGCAATGTGCACTTTCAATTTCGATGTCGTTTTGCAACCTGATTAAAAAAAACAATTGCAATGATTCTTCATAGTTGGTTTTCTTTCATCTTTCGCTTTCGGTCAGTTTGAACAGCAACAGTTGCCATTAATTGTCGATCGTATGTTAAGGCGCTGTCGCGGATGACCAAAGGGTATCATGATGACTGCGCAGTACAGAGTAACGTTTTTGAGAAAATGATTTGCAGTACAGAGTAACGTTTTTGAGAAAATGATTTGCATTATTAATAGTAGGTTAAGAAATTGAGATTTAGCTGTTTTAAATGGCAAAAATAAGCGCCAATTCAAATTGCAAAAAAGTGACACGGACACCACTATTATCTTAGTATATATACTAGCCAATGGACCCGAGCTTAATCAATGCCAAGCTTTTTGGTGAAGTGGCATTGAATTTAAAAGAAAAAACAGTAACGTTTACAGAATAACCAATCTGACGAAAATTTACCTTGTGCTGCCGTGAAGCCGCCTACATTACAATATTTTTTAATGTATTTAAATAAATAAAAAATTCGAAGTTTATGATTTTGCTATTTTTACCCGTTCACCGTAACCTAAGGCAAGCCTTTTTGTACGTAAAGTAAAATTGAATAAAAAAATGTAAAAATTAACGTTTTTTCAATTACTCGGTTTAAAATGCTAATGCTTCTTTTACCCGTTTACCGTAACATAAGCGAAGCCTTTTCTGTAAAGTGAAAATTCGAAGTTTATGATTTTGCTATTTTTACCCTTTCACCCTAACCTAAGTCAAGCCTTTTTGTTAGTAAAGTAAAGCTGAATAAAAAGTATAAAAATGTACGTTTTTTCAATTACCCTTTTTAAAAAGCTAATGTTTCAATTACCCGTTTATCCTAACATAAGCGAAGCCTTTTTTGTAAAGTGAAAATGCGAAGTTTATGATTTTGCTATTTTTACCCGTTCACCCCAACCTAAGTCAAGCCTTTTTTGTAAGTGAAGTAAGATCGAATAAAAAGTATAAAAATTAACGTTTTTTCAATTACCCGTTTTAAAAAGCTAAAGTTTCTTTTACCCGTTTACCCTGACATAAGCGAAGCCTTTTTTGTAAAAACTGCGAAGTTTATGATTTTGCTATTTTTACCCGTTCACCCTAACCTAAGTCAAGCCTTTTTGTAAGTGAAGTAAGATCGATTTTACCCGTTTACCTAAGCCAAGCCTTTTTTGTAAAGTGAAAATGCTAAGTTTATGATTTTGCTATTTTTACCTGTTCATCCTAACCTAAGTCAAGCCTTTTTGTAAGTGAAGTATGTCCGAATAAAAAGTATAAAAATTAACGTTTTTTAATTACCCGTTTTAAAAAGCGAATGCTTCTTTTACCCGCTTACCCTAACATAAGCCAAGCCGTTTTTGCAGAGTGAAAATGCGAAGTTTATAATTTTGCTATTTTTGCTTGTTCACCCTAACCTAAGTCAAACCGTTTTGTAAGTGAAGTAAAAATAAAAATATAAAAAACAACGTTTTTTTGATTACACGTTTCAAAAAGCTAATGCTTCTTTTACCCGCTTACCCTAACATAAGCCAAGCCTTTCTTGTAAAGTGAAAATGAATAGCAGAAACAAAAAAGTGACGTTTTTAAGTCTCGTTTTACAGTAATTGTTCTTTTTACCCGTTTACTCTAACATAACCCAAGCCTTTTGCAAAATGGAAATGAATGGTAAATATAGATACCATAGCGACCCAACTAAAAACTAACTTTTTTGAAAGACATGAACAGCAACAATTGCCGTTTGCCCATCGTACGTTACGTTGAAATTATCGCTCATAACCGTGGAGTATCAATTTGAAAAGAGTAGTATCATGATGACTTTCAGCTATGAAGAGCGGCGCTTTGTGTAAACAATTTCAAGTGATATCAAAAATAGATAAAGATTGAGATTGAGATGAAGCTTTCTTAAATGGCAAAAATAGCAAAAAATGGGCGCCAATTCAAAAGTGTGACGGACAGACAGACAAATTGTAAATTTAGTAGTAATAGATATAATATATATAATATATATATATAGACTAGCAAATTGACCCGTGCCTACGGCCCGGGTAAGGAATGTTTGCAATTTTGTTAATGTAAGAGTGCACCCGTGGATATTAATTTGCTACATTTATTTGCTTCTATTTTCCTGAAATTGGAAACTATTTCAGTTAGAAACGATTTTGAATCATTTTTTCATACCTATTAAACTCGTTGATACCGAAAATTGATTGGAGCAAGTTGTTTCCATTTTATTTTCATCTCGAACCCCCCCCCCCCCGCCTGATTCTTAAACACCCAAAAAAATCTTTGTTTTCAAAAGCTTTCAAACTCGATTTCGATTCTACGTCATTTTTATAATCCTGTTTCGGTAATGTCCAATCATGTCAGTCATAACTAACATGATTTAGTAACCGTTGTTAATTGGCTGCGTAGACTGTTTGGCTAATAACCTATACCAATGATTTCACCATCGTTCAGTTTTAATGTTTTAATCGTTTTTTTTTCAAAAACACTGTTTTGCTATTTTGCATAATGTTCTTTGATCAGCAACTCAATCAAGTCGTTGCAGTTCAAATATTTAAAAGCAACCTTTGTCAATGATCAATTGCCGTTCCCATTAAAAATATTAAAAGAAATTTTGTAGTTAATTGAATGGAAAAGACAAAAATGTAACGTTTTATAATACTCGTTTTTGAAAGTCATTTTTATAACCCTGTTTTGCTAATTTCCAACCTTGTTGTCCATCATAACTAACTTGATTGGCTGTGCAGACATGTTTCAATCAACAAAATATTGTTTTGCTATTTTGCATAATGTTTGATCAGCAACTCAATCAACTGTCATTCCAGTTCAAATAATTAAAAGCAACCTAACGATAACGATCAATTGCCGTTTCCCGTTCAAAATATGAATTTTTTTGAAGTTATTTGAATGAAAAAGACAAAAAAGTAACGTTTTATGATGCAGGAATCGTTTTTGAAAGCGGCACATTTTTAATGAAACCCACGTATTGAAAACAAACTGAAATTCGAAGTTTACAATGTTGCTGCGGAGTTTTTCTTTTGCTGCCAGTCTTTTTTTGTACAGTGAAAGAGACGTTATTTTTTAATACCCACTTAAACCATTGTTTTTACCCGTTTACCTTATCTGCTAATCCTTTTTGTAAAGTGAAAATGAAGGAGAAAACAAAAAACAACACCCATTTAAATAACCATGCAGTTTTAATTTTCCGCTTTTTTATTTGGCACTTTTTTATTTAAACATTGAAAAAAATGTCAAACTTCCAAATTTCAAATTTCCAAATAAACGCTTTAAAAGCCATTTCACTTTTGCTTTCTAACAGTCGGAGCATTTTAGGTAATCACGCATTTCATTAAAAGTCTGTTTTTTATTTCGCTGTTAATTTTTAGGCAACATAAGTTGACTTCTTTAAATATAACTTTTGTGTTTCAGAAGAAGCCAGTTCGAAGCAATAAATATCTAACTCTTACATAAGCCGAAACTTTTCAACCAAATAATAATAAAAATGTGTTCTTGAAAGCAAAGTGCAATGTGCAAATGCAATGCCGATGTCGATGTCGTTTTGCAATCTGATTTTGCATTTCAAAAACAAACGCATAACAATCTTCGTAGCTGTTTTGTTTCAAATTTCGCTTTCGGTCATCAAGTTTTGAATAGCAACAATCGCCAGTATTTGTCAATCGTATGTAAGGCTGTCGCTGATGACCAAAGAGTATCATGATGACTTCGCAGTGAAGAGTGACGTTCTTGAAAAAATAATTGGCATTGATATTAAGTAAAGAGGTTTGAGTTTTTTTTAAATAGCAAAAATGGGCGCCAATTCAAATTGCAAAAAAGTGCCACGCCATGCAGCTACTATCTTAGTATTATAGATAGAAGATAGATAGACTAGCCAATTGACCCGAGCGTATGTGGCTTAATCAATGCCAAGCCTTTTTGGTGAAGTAGCATTGAATTAAAAAGAAAAAAACAGTAACGTTTACTGAATAACCAATCTGAAAAAAATTTACTTTGTGCTGCCGTGAAGCCGCCTACAATACAATATTTTTTATTGTATTTAAATGAATAAAAAATGCGAAGTTTATGAGTTTGTTATTTTTACCCATTCACCCTAACCTAAGGCAAGCCTTTTTGTATGTGAAGTAAGATTGAATAAAAAACATAAAAATTAACGTTTTTTAATTACCCGTTTAAAAAAGCTAATGCTTCATTTACCCGTTTACCTTAGCCAACCCTTTTTTGTAAAGTGAAAATGCGAAGTTTATGATTTTGCTATTTTTACCCGTTCACCCTGACCGTCAAGCCTTTTTGTAAGTTAAGTAAGATTGAATAAAAAATTTAAAAATTAACGTTTTATTCAATTACCCGTTTTAAAAAATTTTTTTTTCCGAAACAAGCCTTTTTTGTAAAGTGAAAATGAATAGAAGAAACAAAAAAATTAACGTTTTATTCAATTTTGCAGTCTTTGTTTTTCTTCCCACCATAACAAAGTTGTATGGTAAAGGGGAGGTGGTGTTACCAACAAGTTTTTTAAATGAAGTAAAATTGATAAAAATATAAAAATTAACGGTTTTTTTATGCGTTTTAATAAGATAATCTTCTTTTACCCGTTCACCCTAACATAAGTCAAGCCTTTTTTGTAAAGTGAAGTAAAATTGAATAGAAAAACAAAAACAGTAACGTTTTTAATTTACCCGTTTTAAAAACTAATGCTTCTTTTACCCGTTTACCCTAACATAAGCCAAGCATCTTTTATAAAGCGAAAATGCGAGGTTTGTGATTTTGCTATTTTTACCCGTTCACCGTAACCTAAGTCAAGCCTTTTTGTAAGTGAAGTAAAATTGAATAAAAATATAAAAATTAACGTTTTTTTAATTACCCGTTTTAAAAAGCTTATGCTTTTTACCCGTTTACCTAAGCCAAGCCTTTTTTGTAAAGTGAAAATGAATAGAAGAAACAAAAAAGTGACGTTTTTAAGTTTCGTTTTGCAGTCATTGCTTCTTTTTACCCGTTTACCCTAACATAACCCAAGCCTTTTGCAAAGTGAAAATGAATGGTAAATACCATTGCGACCCAATTGAAAATATCTTACTTTTTTCAAAGACGGTTTTGTCACATCTTTCGCAGTCGCTCGTCAAGTTTTGAGTAGCAACAATTGCTATTTGCCAACTGTAGCCATAACCGTAGAGTATCAACTTGAAAAGAGTATCATGATGACTTTCAGCTATGAAGAGCGGCGTTTTGATTAAACAATTTGAAGTGATATTAAAAATAGATAAAGATTGAGATTGAGATTGAGATAATGCTTTCTTAAATAGCAAAAATGGGCGCCAATTCAAAAGTGTGACGGACAGACAAATTGTAAATTTAGTAGTAGTAGTTAAACAGCGTTAAAAACTCAGCTTGTCGAAAAGTTTGCGAATTATGCTTCAACAACTGTTTTTTTCAGAGCACGGGGGCTCGAAAATTACCTGGATAATGCGGAAAAAAAATCGACGAATACAAAGAGCAACTCTAAGACGAAAAGGTAAATGAAAAAACGTAGATGGATTTTTTTTGTTTGCCTACTCATGGTCTCATTACCGATTTCGCCAATTTCCACGGCCGATTCACCCGAAATCGTCACGATTTCGGTATCTAGAATTGCTCACATAAAACAACTAATCCAAAATCCGTGATCAGCGCACTGAATTACCTTGGAAAACACCCTTTTCTTGTTGTTCACTTCTGAACCGATTTCGCCTATTTCCACGGCCGATTCGCCCGAAATCGTCACGATTCAGTATCTAGAGTTGCTCACATTAAAAACTAATCCAAAATACGTAATCAGCGCATTGAATTACCCCGGTCTACACCAGTTTCTAATTTTTTGTTTTTGGACCGATTTCGCCCATTTCCACGGCCGATTCGCCCGAAATCGTCACGATTCAGTATGTAGCGTTGCTCACATAAGAAAACTAACCCGAAATCCGTGATCAGCGCATTGAATTACCCCGCAATACACCACTTTCTCATTTTTTGTTTTTGAACCGATTTCGCCAATTTCCACGGGCGATTTGCCCGAAATCGTCACGACTTTGGTTATTTAACAGCTATTCCTTTGATTTTTTTAAAAATAAAGGTCAAATTCAAACTCTCCGTTGTTGGTTACCCCTAGAAACTTTTTTACTTGTCAAATAACGGTTTGTTTCACGCGCAGAAATCGCAAATACACTTCAAAATAAGCCTTTTTCGTAATTTTGTACAAACAAGCTAAATTTTGAGCCTTGGGAAGCATCGGAGAAAAAAATGAATGCGAAATTTGAAAATCCCAAAGATTTTTACCCTAGAAAATGTTTTTCTCATAACAGTCAGAATTTTCTTTATATCACTGAAACTGCGTACACATTTGATGACATTGCCGAAAATAAGGGGTAAACAAGAATAATTTTTTTCACTTTCAGAATTGATAAAATACGCACACAGCGTGTGTAGAAGATCACCACGAAAAAATTTCTCGTGCACACAGTGTATCTGTGGATTATCTGCCTGTGTGTCGCAGAAAAAATTCTCAACTCCTTTTATGTTCACATAGCGAGGCAAAGTAAGTTAGGAATTTACGCGCGAGCGACAGACGGGCCATATTATGCCCGCATCCGCTGTCCGCTCCGCTCCCGCTTCGCTCGCGAATGGGCATGATTACTCCTACATGGTAGCTCTGCAAAGTGTCAGAGCAAACAGCACACAATGCCTTTGCCAGGACAACCAACTGTACATAAATATTTTTTTTGAATGGGTTGCCCAGTCGCCATGTGGAATGTTTGAAAACGGCAATATTAATATGTTGTTTTTTTTGTTTTTCTGAGGTGGAGGTATTAAATAAACGAGTGGTTGCCCTTTTTTGTGGTGTTTCCAAATCGTAAGCAAGTCTGCAGTTTTTTTTCGTAGCATAACATTGTTACAGTTCAAACATAAAGAAAGATTTGTGTCAAACGACGAAATGAGACAAAAACCGTAGCTCCGAGGCAAATCAGAAATACGAATACCAGTCAAAGCAAGAGGGTTGACCAGAAAACAACGTACAAAAGACAGTTCAGAACTCGGAACAAAAAAAACAACAGCTGTGACCTTCATCAGATCATACACAGCAACACGAACTGAAGAAAAAACCAAGACGTGTTTCTTTTGGATGAATGTGAATTTCCAGCTCCCTTTTCATGCCAAAAAGAAAGGGTTGAAAACTGCGAAATTCAGATTTTTTTTATTCAACAGCTCAAAATGCATTTTTTGTTTGACGACGACGACGACGTCTTTGCTTAATTTTTGCGTGTGAACTGAAAGACAAAAGCCTGAAATGAGTGCGCTGCGTAGCCAGCTGAAGTGGGTTTCATTCCTAGCTGACCGATCGACATGCGTCTGCAATTAAAAAAAATGCGGCCCGACTTCGCGGACGACGACGACACGACGACGACTGCTTTCATCTTTCATTTTCACCATTTTCAAGTTGTTTTTTGGTAAGCTGCTGTGTTCATTTACTTGGTGCACGCAGCAAACCATACACAGCGCACTACTATCAGGCTTTTGTCTTTCAGTACACACGCAAAAATCAAGCGACGACGTCGTCGTCGTCATCAAACAAAAAACGCATTTTGAGCTGTTGATTAAAAAATTCTGAATTTTGCAGTCTCTAACATTTTCAGTTTATTTTTAGCATGAAAAGGGTGCTGGAAATGCACACTCATTCAAAAGAAACACGTTTCAATAGAATCCAGATCCACGAAAAAAGGAGGGTGCGGAGTGTGAGCAGCCTCCCCTCGGCCGACCAATCAGCTGATTCCACATATTGAGTTCGGCTGTAGCTGGTTGGCTGGAATAACGAATCACCATGCTCAATTCAAATACAATTAGCGCATAAACTCTGTTTATAGTCAGTAACATTTACAGTTACAGTTACAGTTATTACTGAGTTATTGTTATTGAGTTTTATTTTTTCTGCTCAGGATGTGCTATGTGCGGGCGGAGTTTTATGAACCTGCAGAGGTAAAAATGTTAAAACTTGCGTGCTGAGCTAAACTAACGTGTTAAACTTGCGTCTGTCAGTTGCCCGCAACGTGATCGCGAAATCATGGTACGTGTTTTCGATACGATGATTTGAAGAGTGGGCTCTCGCCATGTGGCAGATAGCATAGCTGGTTGAACCTGAAAGTAAGTGTCTTGGGGGGGGGGGGCGACCGGGTCGACAGGGGTTGCCGACTTAGCTACAGCAAACAGGAATTTTTGAACACAGTCAAATTTTGGTAATTTTCTAAAGAGGAACAACTAAGAACGGTTCAATATTCAAGTACACGTCGAAAATTGTCCTGTTTTACTGTTGAAAATGCAACTTTCCCTCTATGAAATGGACATAATTTCAATAAAACACGATTTTCGCTCTTATAGTTTTCCGGATCGTTCTGAAAATAGTCTAGATGAACTCAGCTCGACGAGACGCTTCGAACAAACCTAACTTGTAAAAAAAAATTTTTTTATTTAATTTAATTTTTTTTTTAATTTAAAAAAAATCCGGATTTTTTTCCCCTAACCCTAGCCAGGGAACACAACAACCCGCAATTAAATTCTTGGTTTGAAAACCTGCAGTCGGTATCAACCGAACAAAATTTTCCATTGTTAAATAAACAGCAATGAAATAATTACTGGTCTCACCACGATCCGGTTGAAAATTAACGCAACACGGCCTTTATTTTTGATTGTTTTAAGCGTCATACAGAACCGGTCTCAACAACACGAACTTTTTGTTTTTGAGGTGATGATTGGTTATAGTAAACAAGGAAGGTTCTAACAGGTACTTTTTATCTGAGCAGACAAGATAGGGTTACGGTAGACCCGGTTGCAGCAACACGAGCTCTTTACTTTTGAAAACATGCTCTGGTTACGGTAGACACGTTGTTCCGCGAATACTTTATTTCCAAATGTAATATTCAATCGAGATACTGCACATGTGGTAAAACACGAATGTTTTATTTTGTGTCTGACACAGGATTACGGTCAAAAAACCAGCCGGGATTACATCAACCCAGAGTTAAATTGTAGGTTTCAACCAGCAGCTCTTCAGATCCATGCATCTCAGACGATAGAAAATTTTTGACAGCCTTGAGAACGTTGTGCTCGTGTCTTCGAATCGGTTGCTGAGATTCTCGACAAGCTCGACGACAAACTTGCGCACTTCCGCCAATGTCTTATTTTTTGCATCTTCTATCGTGTGGATGATGGATCAGGATCACTATCACTTCATTCTAATTCCAAACAAAGCCTAACAGCAAACAATAATTCGATTTGATCTGATTCTGTTTTTATTTTCGAATTCGAAATACCCAGATTTTATTTACGAAAGTAAAACAAAACGCCAATCATTGCGCTACAGCAACCGCCGAAACAGCTGTTGACAAAAACACTTGAAACAAAAACAAATTTGAAATTCCTTTCATGTTGATGTGAATATTTCAATCAAGGGCCAAGCACAAAATGAGTGTTGCAGAACCAAAGTTTGCATGCAAATTTGTTTCTGCAATTTGCAGAAATCTGCTAAAAAATTTCTGCAAACGCTCCAAAATTTCTGCAAAAAAAGATGTTTTTCTGCAAAAAAACCTGTCGACCGGTACCCGACCGACCGGCACCCGATCGACCGTACCGGATCGACCTACAGCCGCAGTCAGTTCACTTTGTTCAGTTTGATTTTGTATCGCGTCTGTTTTCATCCCCAGATACTGCATGCAGTAGCGAAAGTGCGGGGGGGTGTGGGGGTGCACCCTCCTCAGCCGAAAATCCTGACCCGTGCACCGGCAGATACCCGTGAACCCCCCTCCCCCCCTTTACCTCGACGCGGGTACTAGACTCCCCCCCCCCACCTTCCCTCCGCGAGAAAACACGGGATATTTTGGCAGCCTTGCCCAAAAGAATGCTGTGCGCGTCTTCGAATCGTTTGCTGAGATTCTCGAGAAGCTCGACGACAAACTTGCGCACCGTCCGTACCTCTGCCAATGTCTTATTTTTGCATCTTCTGTTCTGTGGATGATGGATCACTTCACTCTATTTCCAAACAGAAAGCCTAAAAGGCAAACAATAATTTTCGATTTGATCTGATTCTGTTTTATTTTTCGAATTTGAAATACTTCGATTTTATTTACGAAGGCAAAACAAAACGCCAATCATTGCGCTACAGCAACCGCCGAAACAGCTGTTTTTGACAAAAAAGAACTTTTGAAATTTCTTCCATGTTGATGTGAAACCTCAGTCAAGCGCTTTTTGGTCCATTAACGAGCTCATGAAACCAATTACGGAAGCTTCTATCGGTATCTTGACTTTGCTCGTCGATCTTCGTAATCTTCGACCTGAAAGTAGAAATTGCCACAAAAAATTCTGCCAAAAAAAGTCCACACAAAACTCTGGGCAAAAAAGCATAATGACACTTTCTGTGGAAAGTGTCTTGTACGCATTTTCAGATGAAAGTACAATCTTGATCGTAATGCATCATTATTAAAACAGGTGCATGTGCAGTGGCGGTGGCCCCTGCCCTTTAACACAGGAAAGAAAAAAATGCAAAAACTAAATTGATCATTTTCACCTTATCAAAAAGGCTTGGCTTAGGATTAGGATTAGGTTTAGGATTAGGAACCTACAAACGACTCATTGCAAGCAACCTCTGATCAGGAATCAAAAAAATCACTTTTAAGTATGTATACAAATCGCGGGATTTGTATACATACTTAAAAGTGATTTTTTTGATTTCTGATCAGAGGTTGCTTGCAATGAGTCGTTGTAGGTTCCTAATCCTAAACCTAATCCTGATCCTAAGCCAAGCCTTTTTGATAAGGTGAAAATGATCAATTTAGTTTTTGCATTTTTTTCTTTCCTGTGTTAAAGGGCAGGGGCACCGCCACTGCACATGCACCTGTTTTAATAATGATGCATTACGAATTTTGATGGTCAAAATTCGTTTTTTAATCAATTAAAAACCGGTTTTTTGAAAGAATTTTTAAAAAAAGTTTAACAACAATTCGAACCCAAGCTCATAATGAAGCGTTTGCATTGACGTGGTGACAAACGAAACCGAAAACGAAAATAAACAACTACACAAAGCACGAATGTCATTTCGAGGCAGAGGTGGTGGTGCCGGTGGCCGAGGTCGCGGTGGTGGTGGCCGCGGCGGGGGAGGTAGAGGAGGCGGCGGCGGTTTCAGAGGAGGCCAGTATTTCTCTTCTGTGGTTTTGGTTCTGTAAAAAATAGTTTTAATTGTAAAAAGTCATCTGCCCATTCGTTTGCATCGACTGTTTTTTGCTTGCTTTCATTGATGCATTATTGCATTCACCAATTTCATCAATAATCTTGCATTTCTTTTGTTCGTTTGTTTTGCATAATGGAAGTTTTGTGAATGTGTTGATGTGAACTGGCCGTGGTGAGGCTTACAAATAAACTTGCTTGATTGATTGATAATCTCACAGCAGACTAGAGATGTAAGGGTCAAAAAAAATTTTTTTTTTTAATTTTTTTTTTAAAAAAAAGTAAAAAAAAATGAGCATTTTTTATTATTTTTTTTATTAAAAATTTTTGAAATTTTTTCTTTAATGTGCCCTGAAAATGCCGTTTTTGGCATAATTTTTCGAAAGTTCAACAAAAATTTTCTTTGACTTTACCTTGTCACTTAGTCTTCAACGCTGCAGGTGGTATTCTGGATTGATTTATCGACTGTTTTCAGCCTTGGTGAGTGATGATCGACTCGCGCATTGAAGTACTTGAGCGTCGCAAAGGCTAGTTCAACAAATTCCGATGTCGCTAAGGTGAGATAGAAGCAGAGAACTCACATTTACGCATCGTTTTTCAGGATCTCGAAAGGTGGAAATTGCACTGTCTGCCACTGCAAGCGTAACTTCGTTGGTTGCTCGTTGCTGTTTCGCCTCGTGTCGTCAGCGTGATCACACCGGTTTGTTGTGGAACTTGTTTCCATGTTATTTGAGGTGAATTGAGAGGCAAAACACGAGACGTGATGTCGTCGGTGGGAAAATGGGGTCGCCGAAACCAAGTCTGAAATTTTCACCCTCCTCCCATATGAGTGGGGGTCATATGGTAAGTCGGTGGCTCCTCAGATGGTGATATTCGGACTCCCTGAATAATTCTGAACAACTTTCATTTAAAAAAAAAATTTAAAAAAAAAATTTAAAAAAAAAATAGAAAATTTTTTTTTCTTGACATCTCTACAGCAGACCGAACGAGTTGCCCAGAAAATACCAACAACGACACGTCAAGAAAACTTCATGTTCAGTGCAGGTGGCGGACGTGGACGTGGCGGCCGCGGTGGTGGCGGCGGTCGTGGCGGCTTCCAACGGCAGTACGACAGCGGCCCGCCGGAGCATGTCGTTGGTGAGAGAGTTTACATCGCGTTTCCCGGTTAAACAAATCGACGTCGATCCGTTGCAACGTGTTAAGGCCCGTTTTGGACGATTTTTGAACGTGTCTCAATTGTAACGTCTAGTGGAGCAATTGTTTTGCAGCCGAGTACACTGTGAAACAAAGTCATGTCACAGTTTCTCGCAAACAGTTTTTCTAGTTCAAAGGATGCATCTGCGGATGTGACATTCCGATGGTATCGGGATGTATAAGGTCGGCTAGGTCCAGCGTACGAGATCCACTCAGAATCTAGTTGTCATTTTTTGCCGCACACGATTGATCTAAATTGGAACAGTTTTCAACTGGTTCGCAGATCTCGGCTACTTCACGCACACCTGCGAGGATGATTTGGTGTGCAAATGCACCACGGAAAAGGTGCCCTATTTCAATGCACCCGTGTATCTCGAGAACAAAGAGCAAATCGGAAAAGTGGACGAAATTTTTGGATCGCTCAGGGATCATGTTGGTCTGAATTTTTCACGTTTACACTTTCATTGGCGTTTTGTTTTCGAACACTTGTTTGTTTTTTGAATGAAATCCTTTTCAGTGTATCTCCGTGAAACTAGGAAACGACATGAAGGCATCGTCGTTCAAAGAAAACGTCAAGGTTCGCAAGTTCTCAATGTTGCGTTTACTGAGTTTTCCATTATTTATTTCACGTGTTCAGCCATTTACAATCGTACAAATGAATTGCAGTCGAACTCAAAATTATAGGCAATCAGCTGATTGGTTGGTTGGTGATCACGTGCTGCATGCTTTCTGTGCTGGCATTGCTGTGGGCGGTGAAGTCCGTTCCACACAGAAAGCATACATCATGATACATCACGTGGTCACCAACCAATTAGAGCTCCACTTGCTGATTTTCAGTTATTTATCGACCCTGCAAAATTGTTGCCGTTGGAGCGTTTTCTCCCGAAGCCCCCTGGCCAAAAAGGGCCGAAACGAGGGGGCCGCGGCGCTCCAGGGGGTCGGGGTGGTCGAGGCGGTGACAGGGGTACGTTGATTGTTTGTGATGATGTGTGAATTTTAAGCCCATTGAAATGTTTGACCTTATGAATCTAACTCAGGCGGCTCAGTGGTGTCGCACGACTGAGCTGTTATGTAAAATTGGTGCCATGATGCCAAACGCAGGCTTCAAAACTAAGTCTCCCTCCACATATTCGCAGCTTCCGAACAAACAAAATAAAACACGAGCACGTCAATTTACTGTCAGGTGGCCGAGGGGGTCGCGGCGGTGGCCGTGATTCGGGTGGCCGAGGAGGCTCCACTCGTGGCGGCGCGTTTGGCGGCCGCGGTGGTGGCGGCACGCAAGGCGGGAGACCGGGCGCCTGCTTCAAATGCGGCGATGAGGGGCACATGTCTCGAGAGTGCCCGCAAGGTTGGCATGGCACTGTTTTTGAAGGCCCCGCTCATACGGACGTTCGCGTATGCGCTCTTCACATCAGCTCCGGTGTATTATTAGCATAATACCGTCTATGACGACGTGCGATTGACGTACGTCAGTATGAACAGCTATTCAGCAAAACTCTGCTGTTTTTGCTGGCGGAGAAAAACCTCAGTTGTCCAACTGATGAAGCTGATGAGTTTGAATTTTAGTTCACAGGGTGTTTTCGTGCACTGCCAGAAAACTAAAAAGGCCAGTTCATACTGACGCACGTCGACGTACGTCAAAGGCGTGTCTCTATAGACGGTAAAATGCAATAACACGAAACGTGACGTGCCGTGCCGTATACGCGTACGTCAGTATGAACAAGAAACAGTCGCGCAAGTTAGGTAAACACTGATTACTTAACACTCACACTCAACAATGAATCAAATCAATGAATCAATCAATCAGTGCGTCCAATTCAAATCTGGCCAATCACTGAAACAAAAAAGTGACGTGACGTACACGCTGCACGTCAGCCGCTTTAAAAAAGTTTTTTTTTACTTTTGTGACGTGTGCAGGTGGCGGTAAGCCCGGTGCTTGTTTCAAGTGCGGCGCCGAGGGTCACATGTCGCGTGAGTGCCCGCAGGCTGGAGGTTGGTGGTGGTTTTCTTCAAGAAAAAAATCATTTGTAAGTTAGCTTTTTTGCCCTCCAAGATTGCCGGCAGATCAGGTGACAATTTGTTCAGTCTTTTTGCGGTTTTTTCTGAATTTGATTTCGAAAAAAATTCAAAAGGTCAACGAAAACCGAGCACCTGTTTCAAGTGTGGCGCTGAGGGTCACATGTCGCGCGAGTGTCCCGACGGCGGCGGTAAGTTTGATAGAACTGTTTCGTTTTGAATTTTTTTTGAAAGAACTGTCATTTATACGTTATGCGGACCGAATAAACTTTTTATTAGTCCCCGGATACAGTTTTTATTAGTCCGCTTTTGGTGACTTTGCACTTCTCCATTGATAAAGGAAAACCCGGTGCCTGTTTCAAGTGTGGCGCCGAAGGTCATATGTCGCGCGACTGCCCGCAGGGTCAGAGTTCTTTTGGGGGGGGGGGACGTTGTGTTTTTATTTTGGCGGAAACTTTGAAATTACTTGTGAAATAAAATTCGGCTTTCTTGCATTGGCTTTGAAAATTCTTCTCCAAAAGAGTGGTGACTTTTTCATTTTCAGGAGGACCTTCGAAACCGAGCAGTTGTTTCAATTGCGGTGAATCGGGTCATATGTCGCGCGATTGTCCGAAACCGTCGCAACGTAAGCTTGTGAATGAAATCATTCGTACGGAGTTGATCAGAAGCCGCTAGATGACGCGGTGGACAACTGCATTGAAGTTGCACCAATTGGAAACAATGCACCAGTATGAAATGTGTAACCATAACGGACTAGGAAATTTTGAAAAATTTTTAAGGGGGTCGTGGTGGTGGCCGTGGCGGTGGCCGGGGCAACAGCAACAGCGGTGATAGGCGCTCGTTTGGCAGCTTCAAATCAGAGGCTGATGGTCCACCGAAGAAAGTGACAAAGTTTGATGAGAGCGATTAACGACAGTGCCAATAGCAGTTGATAGACATTTCGGCATTGTTTGTTGCTCTGCTGATTGGCTGTGTTTTTTGTTGAATTTGCCAATCAGCGGGATAACTTACAGTTCGCCTCAATCGTAGTTTATAGTCGTTCAACTGTGAAACTAATTAAGTTGTTGTTGTTGTTTCTGTAAAACCTATTAGCTGAAATTATTTTTGAATTTGCATTCCTTTTTATTGACGTTTCAATTTAAAACGTTTTGTTTCATATTAGAACGTTATTTTTTGCCATTACTTTGGATTTCTATTTTGTTTGTGGTTTCTCTTTCTACTGTGACTGTGTGTTGTTTTGTTGAATTGTTGATTTTCTTTGTTGATCGTATGTATACCTGATATGATGATTCAATCTTTGATAAAAAACGGCCACAACACGGCCAATGTCAGAACTTTTGTGTTTTTTCGATACTTTTTTGCAGTTTGCCGAACCTGCAACCAGTTGTTCTGCTGGTTTATGTTTTCTTGTTTTGATTCTGTGTGCTCAAGTGCACAGTAAACTCATGACTGCTGTGTGCACTAATCAATAATTATTATTTGCTGTCTTGAACCAGAAGGATTTATCAAAACAATGTAACACTATTTTGTTGATTTTTAGCAATTTTTTTAGCAAAACGTTTGCTGAGAATGGGCCCACCATCAAACAACAACAGTCGTCATCGCAATCGAAAGGGTAACCAATCAACGCATTCAAACTCCGCGGCAACGGCCAATCAGCAGCCGCCTCAAAATCAACAACAGGTACCGTCGAGTTACAGGCGTTGCTGCGCAGTTCGTCCCACACAGAAATCGTGCATCACGTGATCAACAACCAATGGTGTTAGGCGATTTTGAATAGCCACATAAAGTCTGCACACGCACTGAGTCGCAGAATCTAAAAAAATGATAACCACAACGCGCGCATGCAGGCTGCCTCCGCCAACGACGCCCCGCCTCCGAGTGCCCCGCAGCAACACCGCCCATCGTCGGTCGTGGTCGTGTCGTCATCGTCGTGCTCGTCGCAGAGTCAAAGCGTCAGTCGGTCACCGGTGCGGAGTCACGCCGCCGCCGTCACGTGCAGCCAATCTGCGCAGCCACGCCAAAGTCGCTCACTGTCGAACACGCCACCTGGCGCATTGTTGGCCGCCAATTTGGCGCCGCAGAATTTGAGGTCGTGTTTTCATTCATTTAGAGTGATGCGTGGATTGCTGACGAAACATGTGATGCGCCCAACTAGTCGTTGTTTCAGCTTTCAATTTAGTGGTTTGAGTTATTTGGAAGGTTAGTAAAAGTAAAAGTCCGCCATCATTCGAGTTAACTTGTTCCAGCGCTAATTGAGTCCAGCGAAACAAAACTGACTGCGCGGTGCGTGGCCAACCAATCAGCAGCGTGCAAAAATTAGAAAATTTTCATTTTTAGTGGACATGTTCTTGCTTTTTCGTTTCCAGCGAATCAGCGCAAACTCGCAAGTGCAGTAATGCGGATGCGGCGAATGGCACCGCGGACAACGTTGACGTGACAGTGGCGTCAGCAGAGGTGTCACTTTTGACGACAGACTCGCCAGCAGCAGTCGTCACGAGCTCGGTCGCTGACTGCCAGCTGACGACACAAGGCAACAACAGCAGCAGTTTGCTAGAGTTCAACGGTGCAGAAGGAAATGAATTGATTGAAGCGCCTGATTTAGAGCTGGCCGAAAACACCGATACGTCAGCAGCGATTTGGTGAGCTCTCAGTTCATTTTTATTTTTTATTTGCTTCAAGCAAACATGACCAAACGGAACTTTTGGGGTTTCATGATTTCATTCCGGGGCTCAGTGGTGTGTGGCACACTATTGGCTTTTATAAAACGGGTCCCTGGCTGAAAAAAACATTGCCTAAATTACTGACTGTTCGTTCGTCAACCGTTATTCAGCGCTGCCGCGAACAAAAACGCAACGCCGACGTCGATCGCCAGCGCCGACACGGATGCATCGGCGTCACAATCGGGCGTCGCGGCGTGTCGCGCCTCGCATCTGAACGCTGCGACGCTGGAAACGGCCGACTACGCGGCGTTGGCACGGCGCTTCTACCGTATGACGACGACGACCGCCAGTCGCGCCGAGACCTCCGTGGACGCGAGCGACGCCGCTGCGCTGATTGGCGCTTCGGATCACGCGAGCACCAATCAGCAGCTGGATGCGTCCGTTGATCTGCCGCTCGACGATTTGGTATTGTCGTTTTTTTTTGGTTCTGCGATGCGTGCGTGGATGAGAATGCAGTTTTTTCTATGCTTGACGCGGCGACTTCAAAATTTGCGCAGCGACTCGACTCGAGTCGTGTGTATTCTGCAAAACAGTGACAGGTTTAAACAAACATACTGCACAAGTGATTGGATTCTACATATTTTGAGTTTGAAACGTTGAAGCATTTTCACCGGCATATGGAGTTAACTTCGATTTGAAATTTCGCAGCCGGGTCAGAACAACACGGCCGACAATGCAAGCGATCACTACGGCTACGGTCTGGCCGAAGAGTTATACGAGGAGCCAATGAACTGTAACGTGTCGTTGCACCACAACAACAACAAACAGCACGGTGGTGTGCTGGCGGTGCAACGTCAACAACAGCAGCACAACCACGACGTGACGCACAATGTACAGCAGCAGCAGCAGTTCGTCGAGTTTGACCACGAGATCGACGACAACAACACCGACTATGTTGATAATATCATGCGGTTGGTGAGCGAGATACGCAGGCAACACAGGCCACTAGCTCGGTGCTGGGCTTGCATTTGTTGCAAATAAGCACAGGATTTGGAAATTGAAAATTGCTGTGACTGATTGATGCCGATGCCGACGTGAAATTGCGGACAACGACCAGCTGTGTGCCCAGCGTCACGAGCGAGCCTTCCGTGTTCTGCACAGGTGGTCGAAAGACATCAGATCACGTGCAGCGCGGCGCTGCCACGAAACCTAAACTAAGCCTGATGCTAAAGCTGTCCAACACCGTTTCGCAGTATGGCGCCAAAGAGCAACAACAATAGAATCAGCATGCAAATTACGCGTATTCTTGCAGTTGCCGCGGTTCGCGAAATAAAATGCAAAAAAAATGAAAACACACGCGCATTCATGACACTCACAACAATGTGTCGAATATAATCAATCAATGAATCAATCGATCATTCATGACTGCTTGTTGCAGCAGTGTCGCACGCGCACGCAACTCGTTCGACATGGAGGACGCCGGCGGTGTGTCGGTGGACGGATGCAGCGGCAGCAACAACGACGACGCAGGTGACATCGACGAGATCAAGTTGATCGTGTCACGTCTGCAGCAGCAGCAGCAGCACAAGGCAGCCAGCGTGCCGCGCGACACCGCCGATTGCGGTGGGTGGAGTCGGAGATTTTGGTTGAGAGATTTTGTTTATGACACAAGTTGCTCGTTCAGTGATGATTTGCGCTTTAAGGGAGGATGGAATTGAGAATGCAGCGAGCACACACATGATGACAATTTGTACAGCCTGTTCATTCAAACGTGTCGCACTGAAATGACGTCATTCGCTGTGTGAAACGCGCCCGTCGGTCGTGCACCAGAATTTATTTCAGTTTGGTTCACTTTTTTTATGCGAATGAATCAGCCGACGTCTGAGCGGAGCGGCTGTGCATGCCGACAAGGCGCATGTTTTCAAAGCGTATGGTATGACGTCATTTCGGGAGTGACAGCTTCGAATCAATAAACTATATCATGCTGTTCAAAGTTTGCTCGTCAGCCGGCAGCTCCGCCCAATCGGCAGCAGCGGTCGCACCCAACGCAGCGGTGTTGACATCGGCGTCGGCGAGCGTACTGAACACGGCGCACAACAGTAAAGCGCTCCATCAACACCAACAACATCAACAGCCAATCAGCGTCAACGCCACGAATACCACCAACAGCAACAATGTTGCAGTGTCGGCCGCTGCGGCGCTGTTCCTGCCGATCGCTTCCGGGCAGAATCAACTGGCGTTGACCGCGTGCTCGAACGCGAACAGTGCCGCGATGACGAAGGTCAGTGGTTTGACGTGTGACATTGGACTTGGCGAACAGTGGCTTCGTGTCACTTCATTCGCAGAATACAGTGCTCGTGAATGAGGACAGAACGGTATCGGAGGGAGTTACGAGAAAACGTACTCAGCCACAAATGGGCTGTGTGATTTCACCGAAACTCGACAGACGCACGTGTGCGTACCAGCCACTCTAGCCAATCGGCGTCCGATGCGGATGCGGGCAAAACAAAACGCAACGTAACATATGTTTGGCTTGTGTCTGTGTGGATGAGCGTCACGGTGCGATTGATGTTGAACGGGTAATCAAATCGAATCTGTGTTGCAGGCGACGTCGACCACAAACACAGCGGGTGGCAGCAGCAACAGCAACAGCAGCAACCCGTTCAACTTGGCACAGGCGCTGATCGCGCAGGCGACCGCCTCGTTGCAGCAACAGGTGAGCGAATCGTTGCGAGCTCATTCATCACATCTGATCGAGTTTTCCAACCTCCGGCACACAGGAACATACGATTTCCACTTTACACTGCTGTGTTTCGGTTGTTGGTTGTTTTGGGACGGAACAGCCAAACATCTGCCCACCGTTTTCGTAGTCTGTTACTTTCGCAGTGCAGTGAATTTGTAATCGAGATGCAATGCGGCAACAGAACATATGCCCGCCCTCAGGAACTCGGCGTTCAGACATTGACACTGTACAAGGTTCTTTCTGCTCCGTGAACACCGTCGAATGAGTGCGTCTTGTGTTTGAACAGGCGCACCAGCAGCAACAGGGCGCCAGCTCATCAGCGGGAGGCGGCGTCGTGTCCGGCGCTGGCTCCGCCTCACAGCAGCAGCAGCCGTTGCAGAACGCGTCGGCCGTCGCGCGCGCGCACGCCAATCAACAGCAACTCCACCCACAACAACAACAACAACAGGTCTCGACTCTCGGTTGCTGTTGTTGCTGCTTACACTCATTCATTCTTTGTGCGACCGATTTCAACTGTGATTCTGTGAAGTTTTTTGTATTGGGGGGTAGGGATGGAGCCGGTTCCGGTCCGGATTCCGGATTCCGGATTCCGGCGCCTAAAATTGGATCCGGATCCGGTCCGGATTCCGGCGCAATTTTGCCGGATCCGGCCGGATCCGGCCGGAATGGCCGAGACCCGCGAATTAACCAGTTGATTACTCCGTTTCAGAGCTGTTCAATGGTTTGACAAATTTGTTTCGGTGCTTTGTTGGTTTTGTTGTTGTGCATTTGACATGTGATCAGTGAGCGTTTCTTTAGTTTAGTGTTCTGTTCAATGGTAAATGGTTCACTGCTTTTGTCTTGAGTGGTAAACTTATGTGCAGCATCGTCCACTTTAAAAAACGTGGCTGCCAGCTTTTGGCCGACATTCTTGATGAACAATAGCAGGTTTTTTGAAATCAGCCATCTTCGTTGGTCATATTCAGTTAGCTGTCAAACAGTTGCTTTTTTGTGAGCCCCAGAACACCAGCGATTTTAGCGACGTGTGTTACCGTGGGTGTGCGGGGGTGCCGTGATCGCCTAAAACCCGATACCCCCCCCCCCAAACGACGAATCCACGAGACTACGAATCCATTTCAATGGTGTTGCCCGCCGTTTGCGCACTGAAGCAGCGCATCTAACAAGTCGATGCGAGTGGCATTGGTACGACGAAAGAAACGCTGCTGACCAGCATCGACACACGCTTCCGTGCGCTTTTCCACAACGAATCCAACATCATGGCCACGTACGTTGATCCGCGATTCAAGAATACTGCAGTCGTCTTCGAAAATGAAGGCGCGATTCGTTGTGAACTACTTCACATTGCAAAGAAAATCTTGAAACGACCGGAGACGCCCACAAACTGCGACGATACATCCGAGATCGCGAACAACGACGATGACGAAAGTGAACGCGAGCCCGAACCAAAAAAGAAATAGACTGGCCTCTACGGAGGCATCGAGTTTCACGCTGCGCGACCGCGCAACCCGTCAGGCGAATGCAGTCTCGAAGACGAACGGCGCTGCGAAATGAATATGTACGAGTCGGATGATTTTATCGACGAACCGGACAAAAGTGATCTAGTGCTGGACTTTTGGCGGCTGAACTCGTCTAAATACCCCAAACTATTGACAATCGCGCGCAGATACCTGGCACCGCTACCAACAAGCGTGGCAAGCGAACGAATGTTCTCTGAAGCCAGGCAGGTGTTTGTGCACAGCCGATCTCGTCTGTCAACTCAGAACGCCGAAAAGGTCATGTTTCTGAATGGAATGTTGCCAGCACTTGATTATCCCTATGCGATGTGAATTTTGTCAATTGTTGTTGTTGTAATTTTTGGTTGGTTCACGTGCTGTGTCTTGCTGACTTTGTTTCTGTGTCTGTGCTGTTTTATGCTGAAAATGTGATGAAGAAGCGACGAAATGTGCGTAGATGTTTTTTAGACATAAAAGGCCATTCCGGTCCGGATTCCGGCAATTTTTGCCGGATCCGGCCCGGCCGGAATGGGCTTTTGCCGGATCCGGCCCGGATTCCGGCAAATTTGCCGGATCCATCCCTATTGGGGGGACAAACTTTGCCTTGCGACGGCGCTAAGCGGGCTTCGTGGTTTCCTTTCGTTGCAGATCCGTTGGTTTCTGCGGTCCTTCACGGTTGTTGCCAGTTGAATACGATAGTTTTGTGCATCTAGCTGATTGGTTGGCGTTCAATAGCCAATCAGCTTACTTTCCCATTTGAATGTGCAAACTCATTTCGTCTGCTTTGTCTCACTGTCAATGAAAATCAGGCGTAATGGTCTCACTGTCGATAGTGATCGTCATTTTCCGTTCGCTTTTGTTCGCAGGCGATCGCGGCTGCAGCGGCTGGTGCGGCAGGCGGCCAACCGCCGCTCGGCTGGCAGGCAACCAAGCAGACGCTGAAGGATCGATTCTCGTTCATGTTCTGCAATGAGATTCTGGCCGATGTGCATTTCGTCGTTGGGCGCGGCGAACAGCGACAGGTATAGATAGAGACCGTTGCTGGGAACTAGGGTTGGCAAAATACCGTTTTTTTTCAAATCGTGGTAAAAAAAACCTGTATTTTTACCGGTAAAATTACGGTAATTTTACCGGAAAAAAACGAAAGCCAAAAAGGTATAAAACCCACATATTTTTCGCAGCCGACTTTCAACTTGAACCAGGACTTGTGAAAACAACTTTCAGAATGCTTTGTTCAAAATATCGTGCACCAACAAAGAAAATAAATCATGTTTGGGCTTGAAAACCCAAAAGGTCAGCAATAAATCGAACATCATCTTTTGCTCAATAATTTATATTCCACCAATCACATAAGAAAAAACCACAGCGTTTTCACCGGACAGTCTTTGGTCACAATAGACGAACACAATTTGCTGCAATAACGCAGTTAAACCGAATCAGTTCAGTCAGTTCAGATCAAAAAGAAAACAAATCAGTAATTGTGTAAGAAAGACAATGTTGAGCGACATTTGGAATTTTTGAAATTTTCAGCTCAGCTCGGCAGCTCCAGCCGATTCTTGCACATCGCTTAACAGTTCTTTCAAACATCAGTGTCAATTTCGTCATCATATTTTTCTTGGTCACAGATTTTCTCATTTTCTCATCAAAAATGATATAAAAACTCAGGGTCCGAAATTGAAAAAAACCGGAAAAATACGAAAAAAACCGGAAAAATACAGAAACGGTCTTTTTCCCGTTTTTTTCAAGGCACCCATTTTTGCCCTGGTAAAAAAACGCGTATAAATACGTGTTTTTTACCGGTAAAAAACCGGTATTTTTACCATGCCAACCCTACTGGGAACCTGGCACTTTTTGCTGACGTCATCGCGGCATGATGATGGACGAAGCGCGATTTTGGCGCTGTCCTATTGCATTTGCACCTACCCCATATTGACACCGGGACTCGCTGATTGGGTGGATTCAGTTTTTTTCAATGTTCACTCATTCGCCGCTTCTGGAAACCGGAACATGCCAGATTGTGGCTTTAGCTGATTGGTTGTTTACGTACCTGAGTGTACATCGACGCGTGCATTGTTGTAGAGGCACACTCGCGAACCACGTGTGTACGTAATATCAGCCATAATCAATCAAATGTACAGCCAGCCTTTCGGCGACTGTTCCAATATCAGATAGATGCAGAACATTGTGCGGCTCAATGCGCTTACAGACGCCGTAAGGAAACTAGTTTTCAATCCAGGTGGCAATTCAAAACAGCGTGACTCGGTCTTATTTCGGGCAGTCGCATCACTTTACCAATTTTGAATTGCCGCGTCATGCTTGACAGCATGAAACTGTCTACCTATCTCTCAATGCGCGCATTGAGTCTCTGAGCCCGAAATCAGCGATAATCCATTCATTCATTCACAATGTCACAAATCCATTCATTCATTCATAATGTCACAAATCCATCCATCCATTCACAATGTCACAAATCCAATCATCATTATCATCATCACCCTCTCCGTCGCTCGCAGCGCATCCCAGCGCACAAGTTTCTGCTGTCCGTCGGCAGCGCCGTGTTCGACGCGATGTTCAACGGACCGATGGCGCACGCCGGCCAGCCGGACCACGAGATCGAGCTGCCCGACGTCGAGTCGGCCGCGTTTCTCGCGTTGCTGAAGTTTCTCTACTCGGACGAAGTGCAGATCGGCCCGGAGTCGGTGATGACCACGCTGTACACTGGTGCGTGCGTGCGTCGTGCTGGTGATGCGGTTTTTTATTGGCCGGCATTCGTGCCGATCGGCTTTACGCCGCAGTTTCATTAATTTCATTGTATTTTTTGTTTGAGTACAACTTGGCTCAACGCTGATTGCCCGAGTGCTGTGCTGATAGCCAATCAGTTTGTGAAGGCCAGTTCATAGTGACGTTTGCTGCGCCGTGCGTCATCGGCACGTCTCCGTGGACGGCAGTAGTGCAATAATACGAGTCCTGACGTGACGTGACGTGCCGTATACGCATACGCCAATATAAACGAGCCGACAATGTCATTTGAGGCGAGCTGGGAATGATTCCGTCTCCATGACTGAACATTGATTGATGTGTTGCTTTTGTTTTGTCATTTCAGCGAAAAAATACGCCGTACCAGCGCTCGAAAACGCGTGCGTGGATTTCCTGAAAAAGAATCTCTCCTACGACAACGCGTTCATGCTGTTGACTCAGGTGCAGGCAATTCGCGTTTGGGTTTACAATCCAGTTGTTATTTTTATATTGTTATTGTTATTTTGTTATTTTATGTTTTCATTTCTACATTCCATTTTATTTTGTTATTTCATATTGTTATTTGTATTTTGTTTTATATACAATATTAAAATTGTTATTTTTATATTTTATATTGTTGATGTTGATGGGCATGTGCCAAGGATCAACCAGAAAATGCATGCTTTTTCGGTTGATTTCGAAGCAAGAACCACAGTACAATCGGGGAAAGACTGCGATTATTATTCGAAAACAGACGAATTACAGTATCTCGTGTGCAGGCGCGTCTATTCGACGAGCCACAATTGGCGGCGCTCTGTCTCGAGACGATCGACAAGCACACGGCCGAGGCACTGAGCGCCGAAGGCTTCACCGACATCGATTTGGACACGCTGTGCGCCGTGCTGGAGCGAGACACGCTGCGGATCCGCGAGGCGCTCCTGTTCAATGCGGTCGTTCGGTGGAGTGTGCAGGTGGGCGGGCCAATTGACGGATATTGGTTATGATTAGGGTCCGGCGGCACTTGGCCGGCACGAACAGTTAACGAACAGTAGTGACGCGTAGCTTTCAGAAAACATGGTTGAAATGTTTTGTTTCAACTGTTTTAACTATAGTTTTAACTATTTTAACCACGTATTGCCGCCGCCGCCGCCGCAAGTTTCATTTTCAAAACATATCATTTCGTTCGGGTCACTTCCAAGTTCTCCACGACCTATGACCGGCCCCATTTGATGCAGCCGCTTCGCGTGCGCATGTGTGGTTTGAGTTCTTGTTTCTTTTGATTGCCAGGAATGCCACCGTCAGCAGCTGCCCGTGACACCGGACAACCAGCGGGACGTGCTCGGCCGGGCGTTGTGTCTCATTCGATTTCCACTGATGACCGTCGAGGAGTTCGCGCAGACCGTCGGTCAGTGCGGTGGCTCATTTGAATGCTGTGCACTGATTGGTCGGACAAGCTCGAGGCAACCAATCAACCAATCAGCGATGCTGGGTAGACAAGACAAGACAAGACAACTAGACAAGAAAGTTGAAGAATAGCGATTCATTTAATGGTACCGACCCGAGCCACGAACTGGAAGCTTTTCGAAGACGATGTTTTGTTTGTTTTTCAGCACAACTCGGCATTCTGAACGACCGTGAATTGGTGAATCTGTTTCTGTATTTCACGGTCAATCCAAAGCCGACCGTAAACTTCTTGGACGTGCCGCGGTGCTGTGTGACCGGCAAGGAGCAGGTCGTGAATCGATTCCAACGAATCGAGGGCCGCTGGGGCTACAGTGGTACACCGGATCGAATCAAGTTCGTTTTTGTTCTTCTCGTCTGAGAGTTTTCCAGGGTTTTCTGTGCTTTTTAGTGTTCTTTGGTTTGTCGTATCGTACTTTGACATGAGAACTCCGCGAAACTCTGATGTGAACTGTTTTCCGTGTGATTTTTTTTGTTTTCATTGCAACTGGTGATTATTGTTCAGATTTACGGTTGATCGTCGTATTTACGTCGTCGGCTTCGGATTGTACGGATCGATCCACGGTCCCACCGATTATCAAGTGAATATCCAGGTACGAGTGATGTCGTGTAACATTGCGTTGTTTTGTCCGACGTCACATTTCTCACTCGCATCTTGTTTCTCTCTCGTTTAAACAATTGTGAGCATTATGTACAGTCTGGCTCTACAGTGTATATTCTTGTACAATCTGCTGATTGGTTGTTGATGACGTCATCACGTGAATCATGCACGCATTGTGTGCAGTCCTGGACTGGACTGGCGATTCACTGAACTGAAGAACAACGGAAATTACAGTGAAAATAATCACTTATGTAGCAGGATTGCGGATCATTACAGTTAAGCCATCACAATAAACGTCCATCATTTAACACTAAACTTGTACACACCCCGTAAAGCTGATCCACTGTGGCACGGGTAAAATTCTCGGCTCGAACGACACGACGTTCCCGTGCGACGGGTCGTCGGCGACGTTTCGTGTGCTCTTCAAGGAGCCCGTCGAAATCAGCCCCTGCGTCACGTACATCGCGTCCGCGTGCTTGAAGGTTTGCTCGCGCAACCAGCTGTTTTGACACAAAAACCAATTATTTCGCTCTTCTATGAATAGTTCGGATTGTCGAATCCGCATCAGTGTTGGGTTTGCATCATACCCGTACAGTCGTGTGGTGGTGGTGTACCGTGCTGCAGGTTTACCGTCATTAGTGGTGCTGCACGCCTTGCCAAATGGCCACCCGCAGTGCACCACGGTTCACCGCACCGTCGCAAAAAAGCCGATCATGGACTGATAATCAATGGCTGATTGGTGATTATAATAATTGGGTGCGCTGCGCTGTTTGGTTGGAGACTCGTGCTGAAGGCAGTCAGGCGAGCCGGCTTTGAAAATCGATGTCCAGCGATTTTCGATCAACGAACTTTTACGGAACAGTGCTTTTTATTGTGCAGTGTGCTCGTTTAAACCTGGTACCTTTTTACGCGAAATACGGCGCATCAAACCGTTGAATTACAGTTAGAATAACGCATGTGTTGCGTTTGGCTAAAAGCAAGTTCACCCAATTTGTGGCTAAATGCGTTTTCTCGCCATTCCGATACCGTTCTTTTTCGCAAGCTTGTTTTCTGTTTTTTTTAACGGGTTTAAACGAACACACACTGTATTGCTATTTTTTGCAATTGCACAGGGTCCGGACAGCCACTACGGCACGAAGGGTCTTCGACGTATCGTGCACCAGTCGCCGAGCAGCGGCTGTGTGACGTTTCAGTTCACGTACGCCGCCGGCAACAACAACGGCACTTCAGTGGAGGACGGACAGATACCGGAGATCATTTTCTACACGAAATTGGCGTGAATAGTGTGAAATAATAAACAGTACCCCCGAACTGAAAGAAATTACCCCCGAACGACAACTGAATTTGGATTGTTACTTTGGTTTGTTGGTTTGTTACTGTATGTGTGCGTAGCACGCGACTTGTAACCGCCGATCGGCATGTTGAATTTCGTGGTGTTTATGGCATAAAATACTATGTCACTTTTATTTTTCAGTGTTTCGAGTTCCATTTTCAAAGGTCAGTTGTGAAAAGCTAAAGAATTGGCAGAACATTGCGGCTTCAGCATTTTCTCACGCGTTTTTGATCCAAGTGGTCGACTTATGAATTTTTACTTGCTCGAACGATAGCGAGCCGACGCCCGATTCCTTCTGCAACTCAAAAGGATGAACAAAACTGACACAGTACTATATGCCCTGAACTCGACGATTTTGAGTTTTTGAATGAAATAGTATGATAGATTTCTTGTTGAGTCTGTATTTTACGTTGGTTTTTTTGAGAACTATACAAGTGTCGGTCGTTTTCTGTGTTTCTCCATGTTTTCTTTTCAGATTCACACTTTATCGTTTCAACAACGATTTTATAGTTTCTTTTTTCTGTCCACATCGTGTGAATTCCTTCTCTTTATATGTTATGGTGTTATGTCCAGTCGTGGTGCTGACTGACGACATGGTATGCGAATTTAGAATGCTGATTGAGTTTGTTGTGCTAGTATGACAGCCAATCAACGCGTATCAAACATTCAAATGCTGTGCGAAATGTAATGAGCATTTGCAGTGAGCTCGTTTGGAAGTGTCTTCTGAAAAGAGTTTTCAGTCGCATAATTTTTTTCCGGCAGAAAAAAAACGAAATGTTTTTTTGGTTTACGGACGTGGTATCTTTGCAGCACAGTTAAAAGATCTGTTTTTAAACCAGGACAAATATTTCTTTTCACATTCAGTTTGTCAAACTCTTTTTGATGTGCCGACTTATTTTGTGATGAATCTTTGCAGTGAACTTGGCGTATTCAGTCAGTCTAGCAGTTTCCAAGTTTGTTGATAGAAATTTCTTCCTTAAAGTTTTCGATTTTCTCACCATTGTGCGTGATTTCTGTGAGTAATCGCTGCTCGTTTCGGGATCTTGTGAATGAATTGTGATGTGTTCAAGGAGAAAAGTGGTGGTATTTTTGCTGGCTTTCTTTGTTGTCAAAGACGTCGTCCAAAGGCACGTCCTATTTTGAACTACATTTGTTACTCTGAACCTCTGTGTTCCGCTTCCAATCAGCATCGAATGAACCTTTTTAAAAATTCTAGCTAACATGTTTTTCCAACCAACCGGCCGCGGCGGCAACAATCAACAAGATGAATACGAGGAGTACCCGTACCAAGTGGCCGGGCACATGCCCAGTAGCAGCTCCGAAACGAACAACAACAACAACAACAACAACAACAACAACAACAGCAACAACAACAACTACTACAGTGACTATGCCGAGAAATACGGACCTGCGTTCGCGAATATGCCCGGTATCTTCTGCACTGAAGAGCGGCATTCATGAGGCAGTATTATTTAGTGGTCGCGTAGCTACAGCTGCGCGTCGCTAAATACGGCTTCATGAATGGTCGCTGTCAGTTCTTCTGATTGGTTTGGAGCTGTTCCGGGCTTTCATTAACTACCATGAAGTTGGCTGTTTGCTGTTTCGCCATGTGCACACGCATACACAGCGGTGCGATGGACCGGCTATCATCGGCTCGTCAGTGCGACGACACCAGAGGCAGAACTGTCCTAAAATAACGGTTTTTTTTCAAATCCATGGCCTGCCAAACAGCATTATTTCTTAACCAAACAGGCATGTTACGTCTGAAACGTACTGGACATCTGCTGAAGCCGCTGCAACCGTCGCCCAGGGGTGACCGCGAGCTGTCGTTCTATAAACTGCTGTTTCTGCAGGTAAAGCATGGTTGTTTAAATCGGACAACGTTCCCGTAAAGTACAGCAAAGTATTTTGAACAAAGCATTCTGAAAGTTGTTTTCACAAGTCCTGGTTCAAGTTGAAAGTCGGCTGCGAAAAATATGTGGGTTTTTACAACTTTTTGGCTTTCGTTTTTTTTTACCGTTGTTTTACCGGTAAAAATACAGGTTTTTTTACCACGATTTGAAAAAAACGGTATTTTGCCAACCCTATGTGCGAAATGTGCTTTGTTGCAGCTCCTACATTGTTTTTTTTGCTGTCGAGAGCTCCCTATTCTGCGAAAAAGTGACCGGTTTTGTAGACACCACTGTCTAACAAACAATTGATCTATGGACGGAACCGACAGTTTCCTCTTTTTCTATTTTTTTTTGTTTCCAGCGTGGCATCCAAGCAGAGAATGCGCCAGCACCGCTGGCCGCCAGTGAGGAGGCACTGAAAATGCTGGCGAGATTTGTGCCGCAATATTTCGGCAGCAGATCGGTGGAACATCGTGGTTACGGTCGGCGATTGGTGTTTGCATCTTTTAAGCGGCATTCACGAAGCCATTGGGCGTACTGAATGTTGACATTTCGGCGGCTCTTCACGGCATACACGGATGTAGCTATCTAGTTGACATACATGGATGTTTTGGTTTTTCAGTGCACGCGTGCGTGGAGTTTGAGGACATAACCGCTCCATTCACGGAGCCGTGCGTTCTTGACGTGAAAATTGGCGCCCGAACCTGGGATCGTTTTGCGTCGGAGCAGAAAATTCGTCATCAAATCGAGAAATACCCGTTGGCGCAAAAGATCGGCTTTCGATTGTTGGGAATGAATGTGTGTCGGTTTTTTATAAAGCTGCATGCTGATTGGTTCAGTGGCACTGCGTGGAAAGATTCAAATTGAATGCTGATTCGATAAACGAGCACCAAGCAGAACCAAAACAAAACTGTTTTAACAACTTTTGCAGTTTTTGTTTCTTTGTTCATTCGTGCAATTTGCAGTTCCTCCGACGAAGCGGGTAAATTGCTTTTGTTGCAGATTTACAACGAAAACTGTGACAATGGACCAAAACGAAAACGCTATGACCGGACCTGGGGCAAATCATTGGGTGAAACGGACATTGTTGAAGGCGAGGGTTTTTTTGGTTGCAATTGAGACAACTTGTTTCAATCGACGGAAGTTATTGACTGTATTTCTGGTGTGGTCTATTTGTAAATTTTCGCTCGCGGATGGGCAAGATATCTGTGGTGATTTTTCATTTTGCAGCCCTGCACGAATACACAGGTCGTGCCTTTCAATCCAGCACCTATCGTCTTCGTGTGATCACCGATTTTCTGTCGCGCCTATTGGATATCAAATGCTGGTTCGGTTCAACATTGATTTTCCAAAAAAAAACAAATACTCGGCCATGAGCTTATTTTAGGTCGTCTTATCCAATCGCATCTTCTAGAACGCAGAATCATTTTGGCGCGGTATGCCGTCTGTTTCCATGGCATATGGCAAGTAGCTGATTTGTCGGTGATCACACGCACGTGATGCATGCGATCTGTGCGGCCAACGCTGAGTGGAGGCGGAGTCCGTCTTGCGCATATGCTCACAAACCAATCAGCAAAGTTGCATTTTCACATAAAAACCGACGGCAGATTGTAGGTTCGAGAATCACAACCAACAGCCGCCGTTGTTCGCGTTCTACGCGACGTCGCTGTTGTTCGTCTACGACGGCAAATCGTCCGACCACGAGAACACCGGCACCGCCGACGAGTCGTCCATGACCGCTGGCAGTAAATCGAAACGACCAAAGCTGACGGACGTGCGAATGATCGATTTCACGCACACGTTTCGAACGGTCGGCACGCATCCGGCCGCACTGGACGAGCCGGACAAAGGGAATTACGTGAACGGCCTGGACAGTCTGATCGCGTATTTCACGAACGTCCGCGATGCCGTACACCAGAGTGAGCAGGCGACGATGAGCGGACTGGCGTTGCAAAAGGAGCGACAGCTGGCTGCAGCAGCAGCTGTGGAGAGTGATCGTGATGGTTGAGTACAGTATGGCCGAATAAACAAGGCAGTCCTTGTATTCTCCATCACGGCGGGATCAGTCGCAGACTAGAAGTTGTCTTTTTCAAGAATACCAGAGTAATTCCCAATCGTGTGTGCAAGGGAGAAAGAGTGAACAGAGAATAACACGAAAGAATCAATTAGCTTAGAAAACACGTCAAAATTGACACACAATTCGGTTTCTGAACGTCTTTTGCCGATCATTATGTCGCGCGCTCCTTGCACCCTGAAAAAAGCTGCCACGTTTACTCGGCCATTCCGTAGGTGAAACGGGCTTGTTCATACTGAAACTGCCGCATTCTGTCGTACGTCGACGCACGGCAAACGCACAGCTCCATGGTCGTATGCAACAACACGAGACGTGAAAAAAAAAACGTTTTTCTGAACCAGTGGTACACTTAAACACAGGATCTGACGTGACGTGCGGTGTCGTAAACGCATGACGCATCCCGTCAGTATGAACCGGCCTTGAAACTGTGATATTGATGTGTTCACCTGTAGCAATGCAGCACGCTGATTGGCTGGCGATTTGTGGTGGTGACCAATTAGAGGATCGCATTCTACAGGACCCAAGCCAACTTGAGGTTTTTTATATTTATTTTACAACTCAATACTCAACAAAGTCAATCAGCATCACAAAAGCGTTTTCCATCCCATATCACTTTATCATTCCATTTTTCGCATTTTCTTTTTGTGAATACTCGGAACACAAAAACTACCACACATATCAGCTTGCATCGTTCATGCGCTTGAATGAAACTGACAATCAGTGTTTTTTGGTGATAAATAGAACTCTAAACAACTACGGAAAGGCGTTGAGAAATGAATGGCAATACCACATGTGCAAACGTGGGTTTCCAACTGCGAGTTTCGCAAAATGCATGTGAAATCTAAACTGCGAGAACCTTTCGGTGGGTAATGCCCACATAAACGGTATTCAGGTCATAGGACTTGTTCAGAAAAAAATGCACACGAAAAGAGCACCACTGCACCGAATCCCACGGTTGATTTCACAGAGACTATCACAATAGAACTTCACTGACAATTTCGTGACACTCAGTTTTGGAAAGAAAACTCGGACAAAAACAGCTTTCATATTGCAAAAATGATCAATCGACAAAAATAGAAAATCCGGGTGGTGACATCTGAAAGCAGTAGGTCGATACACTGTGTTTGTTTGAACTTGTCACTTTTGTTGCAGAGTAAGAGCTCGCAAAAGAAAAACGAACGGTATTGCAGGGAAACATATTTGGGCACAAATGGAAATGTTTGATGGTCAACCAAACTAGATGTATTCGTTCTTCTTACTGTAATTAAAAGTTTCGCACGCTCTGTAATCTGCGAAAAAAGTGATGACAAGTTTAAACAAACATACTTCACAGAATTTGTATGGAGTCTCTCAAACTGAACAACAGCAGTAGAGTCGGAATCGATTTGTTCAAGCCATAAATGTACATAATTGACACTATTGAGTGGGCAAAGAAGCGCATTGCGAAAAAAACACCGCATTGTGGTAGTCAAACACAATTTATTATCGAAATTAGCTTATTGGCTGTTGTAAAAAACGCAAATCAGACATTTGCATAATAAATTGCACTTGAACCCGTCTGCAGGCACACTCGGCTGATAAACGAACCAATCAACAAAACACAACGAATAACCGAAAATTTTCGCTGACTGGCAAGCAGATGAAGAATTGAACAAAAGATGCAATTGGCCAAAATGCAATTAGAGCTTGCCATGTGCGTAAACAAAATCTCCCAAGGAAAACCCGGTGGAAACACGAGAAACGACTTGTTCGTTCAATCACCGCTATGCGTCCAGCTGTGCTAGTCTGGAAACCGGATTTCCTTGCGCATGTGCCTGACGCTAACAATATGTCAAAATCAATCAATCACGGCACGGCTAAGTAAGTGCCCGGGGGGCGTGGCACTATTGTTTCGACGTTGATGGGCGTTCAGCGTTCGCTCTCAACGATTCGTAGTATTCCTGCTGCGAGAGCATCAACACGTGACGCAGCATTTCGTCCGAATCATCCGTGGCGCCGCCACCATCTAAAGTAACACAATTCGTCTCTGATTGGCCTGACTCTTTGCATTTATCCCAGATACTTTGTACAGTCTGTTTCTATAAAATGTACAATTAGCTGACTTGTTGGATGTGATGTGATGTGATGTGATTCGCGCATTGCTGTGGAGGCGGAGACTAGCCTCTGTACAGAATGCATGCATCACGTGTGCACCCAACCAATCAGCCGATTGTAGACGACATATAGAAATAGACTGTATGGGCGACCATTCACCACGAATGTATCACTTGAAACACACACACACAGCGAAAGCGCGCTGACCAATCACAATCGGGTACGCAGTTCCGACTTTACAACACCAACAAAGCCAAATCCGACACGCTGATTGGCTGCAGTAACGTGTCACCGTGAGACTGCTTGGTCAGATTAAAACGCGCGAATTTAATACAACAAAACAACAAATGATCGCATTAAAAAATCTACATCAGCAAGCAGCCGACCTGCACTGGCGAACGCAAACTGCAGGTCACTGGTCGAGAACATGCGACTGTTGTTGTTGTTGTTCTTGTTGCCGTGCGCTGATTGGCCAGCGGTCGACGACGACGCCAATGGCGACGGCGATTTCGGTGGCCGATTCTGCACCGGTGAACTTGGCTCCGTTTTGTTGTTCGTGTTCTTGTTCGTTACGACCGTCGGTATGGTGAGATCGCCAGTGTCGGTTTGTGCGAACGCTTTCGTTTGACTAACGGCCGTTGTTGTGTCCATTGAGACGACGCCGCCGCTGAGCGGTGACACCGGAGCGGATTTCGTTTTCGTTGGATGACTGTTGTTGTTGTTTGCTGGTGAATCGGTGGCACTGGACGGCTGAAATGGGCAACGTTTTTCTGGTGGTGGTGATTTGTTAAATGAACGAATTCGTGTTCTGGAATTTTGATTACATTACAAAAAGTACCGTCAGTGGACAACTATACGTTGCACAGTCGAACTCTAAATTATAACCAATCAGCTGATTGGCTTGTGATCTCACGTGATGCATGCTTTCGGTGCAGGATGCAATAGAGGGCACAGTCTGTCTTTAAAAAGGAAAGCCTCCATCACATGATCACCAACCAATCAGCTGATTGCCTATAGTTTTTTAGAGTTCGACTGCACATGATGTATCGAACTGTATAACTTCGCATCCTAATCTACAGCTATGAATAGCTGTAATCTAACTGATTGCATCCAATGGACTAACTATACAATGTAAAAAGCCAATGAAAAAATCAATCATTCACATGAAAACGTGCCACCGCCAACACTGCTATTAATCAACGACCTACATTAACCAACGGCTGATACTGTATGGACACCAAAAGCCGAATACCCACCCACCCCACACACCAGACCATGGCCAAGTGTACCTAAATTGTTGCAGCATTTCATTCAATATATTTCACAACCGCCCGCTTCACAGACTCAGTAATTTTCAGTTGTTCTCATCTCAAACTTTCGACATTGTTCGTTATCTATCTATTCTTTGCAAAAAAAGATCTCTGAGAATACCGATCGTCAAAAATGCTTCATAAAACCAAAAAAACACAAGAATCAAGACACAGTGTGATAACGCTCGAAAACAAGCGTCGCACGTGTAGAAAAATTACACAACCGTCACAGAATTGCGAACGATAATCATTACATACAAGCTCAGCGACTTGTTGTATGCACTCTACCGACCGAACATGTGTGTATTTCTTAAAATGTGTTTTCAGTGTTCCGTTTTATTCTGTTTCACACAGTGCTGCATGATTCATCAAACACTGCAAAAAACGACAGTATTTTCGTCTTCTAGCAATCATGAGCAACGCTGTAAAAGCAATCAGTACATCCGCCTACTGGAGATTAAAAGGCAATGATGTGTTCGCAAAGGACAACGCGTCGTTATGTACCGTCGTTCGCGAGTGCAAACTGCAGGTCAGTGTCAGTGCAGAGGACTCTAAGCACTCTCAAATGGCTTTAGCAGACAACACACGGAGCGTCAAATCATTTGGGGATTTCATCATTTTTCAATTTTGTTCCGTTGTCATTTTTTTCAAATCATGAACATGACGTTTATCACATGTTTAGGTCAACATTTCGTTTTTGAAACTCACAACTCCAAACGCCGGTGAAAAACATATCGGCTGATTGTTGTTTCATAAAACGCCACAAACAAACAACGCTTCAAGAGTTGCAACACCTCGGTTGAATTGAGAAACGGTCAAGACTCATCAAAACGGAACTGATCGTGAGAAAGCGACGTCGAGATGTTCTGTTAATGTTTTTTCGTTTGTTGCCCCCACCCAACGGTTGAAAAAAGTCGAAGGTGGTACCAAACTCCGGTCTAGACCAATCCAATGCCCTTGCGTCGAGAGGAGCCGCGAAATTCCAGGAGGCACTTCGCTACTACCACCAAGCGGTCTCACACGCCACAACCAACGACGAACACGCATCGGCCTTCAAGAACGTGTCGGCCGCTAGCAAGCGACTGGCCGTCGTCTACGCAGCGAGCCCGAATCAGTTGGACCGATGTCTGTACTATTACAAGGAGACGTTAATGAATGCCAGCAAAGCGCTCACGTGCAGTGTCGACTGCAAAGACGATAATTGGCGTCAATCGCTGTTGGACGCAACAAAGAGCACGCTAAATGATACCGTTCAGGTAAATGGGGGGCTTCGTGTGGAGGGAGAGGCGATTCTCCGGGCAGGAATTGGCCGGAACGGAACTCTTCAGGCCGGAATCCTTCGGGCCGGAATTAGCGGGCCACAACTCTTCGGGCCAAAGTTACACGGCCCGCAATAGTACATCAACCCACACACACTCGCACTCTGTCCAGAGCGCAAACAATAATAATCAGCCAACTATGATGGTTCTCTGCATTTCGGCCCGGCCAACATGCGATACAGAAGAGCGGGTGGTTTGGCTGCCTCAACACAGTGATGTGCCCCCCTCCTAAACACAGCCATTCGTGTCGCTCAGCACGTCACGGACACCGTGGAAGACATCGACGAACGCGTGCGCACGCTGTCGTCGCTCGTCGCGTGTCTCTCGGGCGTTCATGAATGCACGGCGTTGTTGTACGTGGAGATCGCGCAGTTGCTGCATAACGCGTCCGTTGTGATGATCGACGAGCAGCATCGCCAGTATAAACGGGCGCTGCGCTTTGCGCACGAGGCACACCACCCGCTGGAAGAGGCCCGTCGGCTTGGTCGATCGTTCGACGGCGTTCGCGAGCGCGTCGCAGAGCTGGAGGTGAGTGCGTGAATGCGGCGCTTCTCGCTGTTTGGAATGTCGTTTCGACACGTGAATTGCACGGAAGCCTCATTCATGCATCTTGAAGCGCTGCCAGGCGTCACGTTCACGCGCAGCGTGTCACTTCGCTACGCATTCATGAAACAACAACAACACATTCATGACAGTGACGTGTGCGCTTCAGCGCGCGCGAGTGCACGATTGGCGCATTCATCGGCCGAAACACATTCACAAGTCGCTTCGAACTGTTTCATTGTCAAAGCAGCTCAGATCACTGCCCCCCCCCGGGTCAGAGCGGGACTTAGAAGAGACCGGGACACCGATCGAGCCGATCGGGGGCAAGGGAAATTTCAGCAGTCTCCATTTACCCGCAGCAACAAATCACTTCAATGTAACCACAAAATTGCAACCTGCTTTTCGTTCATGGTCACTTCCAGCAAGTTTCAAGTTTCAAGAAGTTCTTCGGGTTTTCAATTAGTTTTCTTCCAGGAAGATCTGTACAACCAGCGGTGCGCGGCCGAGGCTCTCCAAGACATGCACACTGCTGACAAGCTGCTGCACACGCTGGTCATGGAGCACGAACACGTCGACTACGAGCAAGTTTGGAATGTCGTCGATTTGTATCGGTCGGTTGTTTTGTCCAGCCACCAGGGACAACTTTCTTTGGAGTCCACATGAAAGTGGAAAAAACACCATACAGATGCAGGGTACAATCGTGGTGCAGAAGCCAACCTGCTGAGCACTGCTCCTACGTGACACGAATCCAAAAAGCAATTGATTTTGGAAATCCAAAAACCCACCGGTTAAATTCAAAATCCCTGCAGTGACGTGGAGTCAGTTGGCTTCGGAACGAAAGAAACATTCCTTTTTTCGACGCAACATAGGTCATCCATTGGGCATTACACCAGGAAGGTTTTTTGCAACTCAAAATACTGTGCCACCCACACACGCACAGCACGAGCCGCCTCAAGTTGAACGAACGTCACATCGAGACGGAGGCAATCGTGTACAGCAAGCTCGGTCACGTGTACCACGCCGTGATACCGGGCATGCGTGACCGCGCGAAGACGTGCTTCATGCGCTCGTTGCAACTGGCGCACTCACTCCATCCGCGTGTCTTCACCAGCGAACAGTGGTTCAAGGTGCGCACACCTTAAGCGCAAACCATTCGTGCGTTCGTTTCGTTCACAGACCTTCAGATACACAGCTCACGTGTGATCACCAACCAATCAGCTGATTGCCTACAATTTACGAGTTCGACACTGTTACAGGAGTGCACAAAAGTGCTGGAGATCTACCAGCGTGGACTGCTGTCCGAAGAGGAGTATCAACGGCAACAAGAGCGCGCCGCCGTCTTGGAGGAGATACGAGACAAGATCGAACTGCTGAAACGACACGAGAACGACAGCGCGCAGGGGCCAGTTTTTTTATTGAAGCTTAGCAGGCCAGTGCAGTGCTACGCCGCTGAGCGAACCCCTGAAACATCGCATAGCAAAACTCCGAATTATCGGTAGACTGTACTAAAGCAAGCCGCTGATGTTGTCAGACGTTGCCTTAACCAGCCGAACCAAACCAAAGAACGTAATAATCAAAACCATTGCATTTTGAGCGAGATTCAGTTCAGACAGGAGCGTGTGCACGTGCGCTAGTGGATGATGAGCATGAGCATGCCGATGCCGCGTGCGTTTTAGTAACGAAGCTTTATGAAATTAATTAATTATCAGCTGATTGGTTAATGATCACGTGATGCATGCTTTCTGTGCGGACATTGATGTGGAGGTGGAGTCTGTCTTGCTGTGAATGCATGCATCACTCACGTGATCACCAACCTATCAGCTGCTTGCCTATCATTACACATTATGCCTGACACTTACAATGTGTCGAATAAAATCAATCAATCAATCATTTTTACAGTTGGACCGTGTTTTTTCAAGCATACTGATTCACCACTGACTGCTCTTCAAACGTGATCTGAGCAACCTGAAATGTGTTGATTCATAAATTTCATTCAGGCGCTCAGTGGTGTAGCACCGTTCGACTCCTCCTCCTAAGTTTCCTAAAAAAACTGGCCCCAGGCATTCTTGAAGTTCATCTACGAGACGTGGCCGCCGAAGATCGAACCGTCCAAGATGCCGAACATAAAACCGAAAGAGATCGCGGAGCCGAAGCTGGCGAAAAAGGCACTGATGAAAGCACTGTTGCACTACCACCCGGACAAACAGACTGCGCAGACGCACGGTGCACAGTGGAATGTGCTCTGTGAGGAGATCACCAAGGTGCTCAATCGACAGTACGCCGCGTTCAAGGGCGTCGACTGACTGCGAAGCAGCCTTTCTGATTGTCCCCCGTTTTCTGAGACGGACAGACCAGCTCTTGTTGTGTCCAGCGTTTGTCATAGCATGAAATTTTCTTCTCGATCAACACGATTCAGACATAGTGATTTTGACAGGACTTGCTTGTCGATACAAGCGCAGCGCCTTTTCAAACCAGAGTTTGTTAACTTTGTTCAGTCTGTTATTTCGGTTGTTTCTTGCTTTTTCTGTTCATTTGATACTGATTTGAAAAAAAGTACATGTATTGGCGACAAATGACGGCTTCTTTTTAAATGAACCAAAATTTACAAATCGACCAAAATTTACAAATTCATTCGACCAACATCGGTCGAACCAATGAAATAAAACACCACAAAAAGACACCAAAAACAAGCATTTAAAAAAAACGGCGCCGCTACCTGTCGGTCGTGGTGTCGCTTCAAATGTTCGTGTTGTTGTTGGCGGTTGCGTGTCTCCTGCTCGCGGAGCCACTGAAAGTAGCTCTCCCTGGCGATCTGCTCCTGCAACTGCTCGTCCGTCGCCTCCCAGTCGGTGGCGGCCAGTTTATCTTTCAGCATCGCCTCCTCGATCTCGTGCTGCTCGCTGACGCGCATCGCGTCGCACAGTTGATTCTTTTCGGCGAGACCTGCGCGTGTTTGGTTCGTTCTTTGCAAATTGCAAAATTGTGATCTGTTCATTTGGGTTGGTTGTTTCGAGGCTCGAATGCGCACATAGGTCGGTGAACTGTTTCATACTTTCATGCATGACGCGGCAATTCAAAATTCGGTAAACAGTGAACAGAGTAGCCGAATATGACCGTGCCACTTAGGCTGTTTTGAATTACCATATAAAGATTGAAACAAGTATCTTTTCGACGTCTGCAAAACGCACTGAGTCGCAGACAAAAACAATTGTACGCTACATGTACCAACAAAACGGATTCTTCTGTAATTGACGAGCCATGGAGAGAAAAAAACAGGATGCGGGAACCCGTTATAACTAAATCCACTCTCCGGTCACCTTTTTTACTTTTCTGCACGATTTCATTACCGGGATAATGCTGCGGCAATCCGAGACCGACGCCAATGGTGGCCGCAAACGGATCGACGACGGAATTGTAGTGCTGTCCGTTGTGGTAGGAGACGCGAATCGGCGGGTTGTCTTGGCCGGCGTCCGGTTGAAAGGTGTTGATTGGCTCTGCAAATGCTTTGAGTGTTTGAACAAAATTATGTTTTTTTTTCTACTATGCTCGGCTACTACAACACGGACAACGGATGCAACCAGAGATGTGCATAGGGTGTTCCTAGGGTGTCCCGGGACAGGCTAGCGTCGCGCGTCGCGCAGCGCCTGAGGGGCTACGTCGCGCAGCGCCTCGGGTGGAAGAGACAAAAAAAATACAAAAGCTCTAAAATTACTTCGAAATTAAATTCAAACATTTCAGTTGACTGACTGAAACTGATCTTCAAATGTACATGTAATTGCTGTGGTATTTTTGTGGGGTGTAATGTATTTGTATTTGGAATCGCGCTGCGCATGTAGATGGTAAGCACATTGCAAATACGAGTGGTAACCATGTTAACCATAACCATGAATATGCAGGTACAGATAACCAGGGTTTGTTGACGCGACATCGTGCGCCAATGGCGCAAAATAATTTGGGATGACGCAAATAAATCGGTCGTTTGCGTCAGCTTTTTTCGATTCTTTCAATTTTTCAGAGGACTTCAAAGGGCTGTTTTCAGGAAATTTTGTGCCCAGATCGAAAATTTTTCTGCGCCTCCGGCGCAGGCCATGAGCAACTTATGATTCGTTTCACAATGGTTATTGCATGATAGTCATGAATTCATTGTTCGTTTTTTTAGATTGGTCAGTGTTTTGTTGATAACGGCTCGATTCAATGTGACAATATTTTGTTTTGACCGTATCAACGATAACTTGGTCCAACTAGCCCCTTCCGAAAGCTTTTCGTTCATCCGTTTCTAACCATCTGTGGTTTTACACCTGATTTGGTGTCAGTCACTTACTAAATACCTACTTTGGATGACATCCAAAAAATCGTAAGGTAAAATACGTTCTCAAAGCCTATTTTTTTGAAAATTTTCTTCGCTACGCGAAGACGTTACAATTTACCATTTTTAATTTAAATTGAGAGTCAAAGTCGCCTTCCGGACAAACATAGAACAAAGCTTCAAGAATGTATTTTTTCATTTTCAGCGCTTTCAAAAATAAACCTTTTGTTACCTTCAGAAATCTTTTTCATGATGGAAAATGGGTGTCGACAGTCCCCTCTCTGGACAACAAACAGAAATTTTCACTGTGTTAATTTCATGCAGTTTTGTTGTTGTTTGTCTGGCCGCTCGTAGTCTACGGTCTACGGCTATTATCAAACAAGAAAATTTGTTGTCACGTACGAATAAAACAAAAGCAAGAAGGTGCCTGAGCAGAAAAAAAGTTTTGTTTCTGAGAAGCAGTGGTTGTGATGTGAAGTGCCAAAATCGCTTTGACTCCAGGTGTTGAACAACGCTGCACGGACACAGAATTATTTGTTGTTCGATGCAGACAACTGTCATGTTGACGCAGAAAATTTTGGGCTGACGCAAAATTTTTTGACCATTTGTGTCAATTGATTTGAGCTTGACGCAGAAAAAATTTTGACCCTCATACATCAGACGTGTACACATGCAGCACACAGCATGTAGTCAGATACAGTGTAGCCGTGTTTTTAACACGTCAGTTTGTGTGACACTAAATTTGCGACAAAAAAATTGGGGGGTCGACGTCGCGCAGCCACCCGACCCGGGACAGGCTAGAAATGTCTGGCGTGCACACCTCTGGATGCAACACATTGTGAAAGTCTATCTTAATCACGGCATGATTCTGTAAACCGGTCCGCATTTTCACAGAATACAGAGCTTGCAAAAAAAAAGAACGGAAATGGAGTCGAAAAAACCATATTTAGCACAAATGGGTTCCGGTTTTAGTTCAGCCAAGCGCGATCCATCCGTTCTTCAAACAAATTCACAGTTCCGCATGGAATCCAGCGACAAAAAGTGGCAGCTTTAAACAAGCATACTTTACTCTGCATTGACAATCAAAACTACTGAATCCGGAATCAGCGCAGGGTGTAAAAAGTTGCGAAAAAACGTCTTGCAGTTAGGGTGGGCAAAATACCGTTTTTTTCAAATCGTGGGAAAAACCGGTATTTTTGCCATGCCAACACTACTTGCAGTCTCCGCGCACCAACCGATGCTATACTCGTAGACGTGAATCGGCCGATTGAACATTTCGGCCATCGCCTGCATCTCCGGATGGTTGCCGTGCGTCGACTCGTCGCGTTTACGCTCAACGTACGCGGCGAAGTCTTCGGTGACGAATTGCGAAAAGTGATCGCTGTTTTTTGTCTGACAAAGAGCGAAAGAAGACAAATTAGAACTTTAAATTATAGGCAGTTCGCTGATTGGTTTTACTTTCTTGTGTTATTTTCATTGATACTCGTTGGTTGTTTCTTCAACGCAGTATGAAAACTCAAAAACGGACATTTAGCTTCGTTATGCGTGAAAGCAACCCAAACTTCTTGTGTTGTGTTCTTGTGTTCTTGGTTTCTTCAAACGTCCGTCCAAAACGCCACACGATGTCACTAACCATGTAGTCCATGCAGAGAGCGCGCACACTGCTGTGCATCTCTTCGTCGCCGTATATTTGGTCAGCTAAACGACAATTGTGATTTTAGCTGCCACATCACAAACAAACGTCTGATTTTCCACGTAAAAACCGGACAGAAAAGCCGTGAAAAGGACAACTGTCCACCAACCGACTGCCCGAAAGAGACAAGCGCCGTCACCCTGCATCGGGCGAATTCGAAAGCCCTTCGCCTTTCGCAGGTGCTGCTCGAAACGTCGTTCCAGCTGGAAACGGTTTATGAAGCAATGGATGACAGACACACAAATACAGTCGAACTATAATAGGCTATCAGCTGATTGGTCGGTGATCACGTGATGCATGCATGCTGTGTAGGCATTGCTATGGAGATCACACAAATCTCAAAAACAAAAGCAGACAAGCAAGCGCTGCAAACGCGATCAGCTGCCCGCCTGACCTCATCATTATTTGCCTGCAACGCCAATTTTCGACTGGCAGCGGCCGCCTGCCGCGCCCTCTGGTGCTCGTCGTCGGAATTGTAGCCGGCCTCTTGACCGTCGGCGGGCACCGCCAGGTCGCTGTTTGCGCCACCTGCAGTGAAGATTGATAAAGGAAACGGCATTCACCCACCATTTTTCAACTAAGCTAACCGTCAAGTGAGTCGTGAGTGCCACGCAACATGAATCTCAACATGAACTTTTCAAGTGTTCAAAATATTGGCGGTCAAGTACCCTCTTATCTGACCTCGCCGGATCGACCATACTTCCGGGGAAGGAGAACTCCATCGCTGACTACGCAAAACTTGAACGTTCCACGGATCCGGACGGATGACAGTGACAGTTTGCCATCGTCTGCGGCAACAACAACAACGACTAGCAATCAGAGTCTGCTATAAGCGAAACGCACCCGCACCACTCGCCGCCGCCGACGTGGACGCTAAATTCGCGTTCGCAATACTGTGGTTCGAGGTTTTCGTTCGTTTCGCCGATTTGCGTTCACTCGGACCACCGGTGCCGGACGACGACGACGACGCAATCATACCAGTCGCCGATGGCACGGCAGCGGACGCCACACTCGCAACAGATGAGCCAGCCGACTGCGTTGAAGGCGCCACCGCCGCCGCACTCGACGAGCAGCCACCGACGTCTGGCAAGTTGGAGAGGTTCGCTGAGAGCCGCTGACGGCGCACGCCGCCGCTTGTGCCTGTGATGAGTTGGATTTTTTGGATTTTTTTAAAAATTTTTTTGCAAGACACCTACAGCTTAGGTGTCTCGTATCGGTGTCGTGTCACTCACAGTTACGACATAGTTGTTCCAGAGCCGAGGGGTTGGGGGGGGGGGGGCCGATATAGATAGCTGGAGCAAATTTTCTAGATAGATAGATAGCTGGAAAATTTTGGGGGGGGGGGGCCGCGGGGGGGGGGCCATGTGACTTTGGGGGGGGCCGGTCAAAATTTTGAAATTTGATAGATAGATAGCTAAAACGCTAAAAAGCTATAAAAACAGCAAAATAATGCTAAAAATACACTAAAAACCAAGTATAAACGCGTATTTTACCTAAAATTAGCGAAATTTTCAAGAATTACGAGCAAAAATAGTCAATTTTGGTCAAAAATTGACTCATTTTATGTCTTCGAAGACAAAAATTTTCAGATAGATAGCTGGCTGAGAAATTTTTTTAGATAGATAATAGCTGAGCCGAAAAAACCTGTTTGATAGAGATAGATTCGAAAAATTTTTGGGGGGGGCCGGCCCCCCCCAGGCCCCCCCTGGAACAACTATGAGTTACGACTCACCTCACCTCACAATGCACCAAGAGCGTTTTGAAGAAAAGCTCTGCGATCGATTGTTTTTTTTAGTTTACTCAAGAGTTCCACTCAAGATCGATCACTCATTTGTCCATCACCATCATCTCATCACCAACAAAAACCACAAAAATACCGGCATCAATGCCTGCTGGGTTATTTTGTCGATTAGCACCGGTTTCCCCCGCAACTCCGCCGCCCGGTCCGGCCGTTTGAACGCCGCCGCCGCCAGTGCCGCTGCCGCCTGCGCCCCCCGCGGTCGATTGGCGTCCGATTGGCCGTTGCTCTTTGTTGACGGCTTTCTTTTTCGGCAGAATCGTCATTGTTGTGGAATGAGGTTGTTTTTATTTGAATTGCAATGCGACATGCATGCGATGCCTTTAAAGAATTAAAGAATTATAATGGTTGTGTTGTGACTTGTGACTTGAAAAATCAAAATTTTTGAAACTGAATAAAAAACAAAAAAATAGGGTTGTTTGTTGAACAAAAATCAAAATTTTTAAAACTGAACGAAAATCCAAAAATGTCGATTTAAAAAAAATCAATTCTAAAAAAATAATTTTTTTCTTTTACCTATGCTCTGAAGGCTAAAAACCTTATTTTGGGCACACGTTTCAAAAGTTCCACAAAAATTTTCTTCGACATACAAGATAAATAAAAGACATAACCTTGTAAAACCGAGGTCCAAAATCGACATTTTGGATTTGGTCTTACCGATTGATTTGGTTGGTATTCATAACTGATTTTTGATTTTCGACCAGATGTTGCTTGCAGTTGTAATAAGATCGTGGCATGAGCTCAGTACCGTGGGCGGGGGGTGCCCCAGAGACCCCCCCACACCCCCATGAAATTTTGTCTGGCGGACACCCCCCCCCCAAAATTTTCTGCACACCCTAAAATTTTTTTCGAAAATCATGTTTTTTGTCTATAAAGTCCATAATATACGCTGAATATATGATAACTTGACCATCTTCATTGTAATTTCAAAGATTTTGCAGAAAAATTTAGCGTTTTCCTTCAAAATTTAAGCAAAAAAATATCATGGGGGGGTGGGGGGTGTACCTAGAGATGTAAGGGGCAAAAAAAAATTTTTTTTTTAATTTTTTTTTAAAAAGTAAAAAAATGAGCATTTTTTTTTATTTTTTTTATTAAAAATTTTTGAAATTTTTTCTTTAATGTGCCCTGAAAATGCCGTTTTTGGCATAATTTTTCGAAAGTTCAACAAAAATTTTCTTTGACTTTACCTTGTCACTTCGTCTTCAACGCTGCAGGTGGTATTCTGGATTGATTTATCGACTGTTTTTAGCCTTGGTGAGTGATGATCGACTCGCGCATTGAAGTACTTGAGCGTCGCAAAGGCTAGTTCAACAAATTCCGATGCCGCTAAGGTGAGATAGAAGCAGAGAACTCACATTTACGCATCGTTTTTCAGGATCTCGAAAGGTCGAAATTGCACTGTCTGCCACTGCAAGCGTAACTTCGTTGGTTGCTCGTTGCTGTTTCGCCTCGTGTCGTCAGCATGATCACACCGGTTTGTTGTTGAACTTGTTTCCGTGTTATTTGAGGTGAATTGAGAGGCAAAACACGAGACGTGATGTCGTCGGTGGGAAAATGGGGTCGCCGAAACCAAGTCTGAAATTTTCACCCTCCTCCCATATGAGTGGGGGTCATATGGTAAGTCGGTGGCTCCTCATATGGTGATATTCGGACTCCCTGAAAAATTCTAAACAACTTTCATTTTAAAAAAAATTTTTTTTAAAAAAAGTTTTTTTTTTTTAGAAAAAAAAACAAATATAAAATTTTTTTTTTCCTTGACATCTCTAGGTGTACCCCCCCACAGAAAATTTTGAAAAAATGCACCCCCCATGGGACCCCCATGGGGGGGGGGGTCCCACGTTACCATAGTTTGGAGCGCCCCCCTCACTTTTTGGTCGGCACCCCCCCCCCCCCACGGCACCATACCCCCCCCCTTCGATTTTTTTGGGCCCACGGTACTGATGAGCATGCAGCAGCAGAATGCCAGTAAAAACACACAAATAAACTGTTCGTTATCCGAAATGATGCTGCATTGTTTTCTTCGAGCGGGACTTCGACTCTTTGTTGTTTGGCAGTGACAACGCCCTAACCCTAATCGAAGATGTTAAGTTAAGTTTTGCAACGCTCAAAGACTTCATTCCAAAAGTTGTTCAAGCCTAAAATCAATCCCTGATGCATCATTAGTAAATCAGCTGCATCTGTAGTTTCGGTGCTCCTTTCATTTATATCTGTTATCCAGTCCGACTCTAGATACAATCTATCTCCGTGTCGCGTCCGTGGCGTAGCGGTAGAACTTCGGCCTACAGTTCTGTAGGTACCGGGTTCGAACCTCGCTGTGGACAAGACATACTCGTGGAAAATTAGAGTGACCAACGAACATCTAATGGTCTATTCCCTCCTGAGCCGAGGGTAAAATTGGGCTCGGGGCAGTATTGCCCGTCTCCGCCGGAGTTTGGTACCTTCGGGTTTCCGGAACCGGCGCGCGTATAATTAAAATTAAAAATACATAAAATAACATAACATAAAGTAACATAAAATACGTAAAATAAAATCTCGCTACTAAATGCAACTAGCTGATTGCTTGGTGATAGCAATTCTCAGCGCTGATTGGTTACGTCATTTTCACCTTATCAAAAAGGCTTGGCATATGGGTGTTGTGGATGTGTTGAGTTGAGTTTTTGTGTTGTTTATGGGCGTTTATGTTTTTTGGTTGTCGTTTTGTTTTTGTTTTCTTGCATTTGTTCTTGGTCGCATTTTCCTGTCATGGGTTTTTAGTTTTTGTTGATTGTTTGCCTGATACAGATTCACGTAGTTCAATCGCTTGATGGCAACATTATAGTCATTTTGTTTGTGATCACTCTCAGTACGCAGAGTAAACAAGTAAAGAGTAAATTTTGTGCAACTAAATTTTTATTTTGTTGTTTTTGGGGCACGTTTAGGTCTTTTGTGCTTTAGAGTAGTTCTCAAGGGTTTCTGACGTGTGTTTTCAATTCATCATTTTGTGTCAAATAACGTCCCACCCCAGTGAACTTGTTCCAAGCCTAGCTTTTGTTAACCACAACTGGATTGTTACAACTATATTTCGCTACATTTAGCTGTACTGAGTTGAGCATGGCGCGACATTGCAAAAAATATTGACAACGTTGACACCTCAAGCAAAAAAGAAACAAAAAATGGCATTACGGTTATCTGTGTAATGCACACGTTTCACATGGGAACTTAACGAGAGAGGAAAAATCACTGAATTCTCAAATCCATTGGTCGTTTTTCACCCTTGACGTTCACGCGGTACAGCACTCGAAGGCCAATCTCATGCGGCGGCTTCTCGGCGTACGTGTCGGAAATGTGAGCGAGCGCCAGGTTGTCCGTAATCAGAAAATCACCTTCTTCATACTGAAAAGTGTGTTTGTTTGGTTATTTTAAAGTAGTTTTCTTTCGATATTAACACAAAATTATTTCAAAAATGCCATCACACCGAAACGAATAGTGGGTTTGTCAACACAGTCTATTTTAAAACCCATACAAAAAAAACAAAACCATTGGCTGGTTTGTTGGTGCACGCGTGATTCATGCATTATTCATTCATTGGTTGGAGCTGTGCAGTTCTGACTCCGCCTCCACCGCGATCTGCATGCAATATGTATATCACGTGGCCGGTCACCAACCAATCAGCTAATTGCATATGATTAGACATTGAACTAGTGTACAGGGTGGGCCAAAAAAAGGTTCCATTTTCAAACTGCTGTCACTGGCTGGTGTTTTAATATTATGAGCTGAAATTTTCAGCACTGATAAAACATGCGTTGCCATTTTACTGACAAAATTTTTTTTTTCGATATATAATTCCTAGCGCTCACTGTGGCAGATTTTCTAAAAAGCTCGAAAAATCAACAAATTGACTGAAATGAGTGCAATAAAAAATTAGTATCAAGATTCGTGATTCGTGATTCAATTTTGAAACTGTTGCGAAGGTGACAAATTGGTCTTTTTGGATACCCGTGATAGTTCAAATCATGCGCTCAGAGTGGAAAGGTCTCACACTTGAATTGCATTTGAGCACCTCGAGCGAAATTCTGATGTTTCACAACGGACTCGAGTCAGCAGCCATGCGACTGCGACAGAAAGAATTGTTCAGTTGATTTTTTGTTTTCTGTGTTGCTCTGTCTGTTAATTTGTTTCTTTTGAAAAGTTTTTCTGCGGTTTGAATAAAAACAGTGTTTCAGTTTCAGTTTTCTGCAGTTTCGTCATTTTTTGAAAATTTGGGAATTTTTAAATATTGTGCTGTAAAACTGAATCTACTTGACCAAACTAGATAAACATTTTGTCAGAAAAATGGCATCACATGTTTTATCAATGCTGAAAATTTCAGCTCATAATATTGAAATACCAGCCAGTGACAGCAGTTTGCAAATGGAACCTTTTTTTGGCCCACTCTGTATATTATCATTTTTTAGATTGTGCGACTGAATGTGTGCAGACGTAGAAAGGAAACCAGTTTCTATCGTTCTGTATGTGGCAATTCAAAATCGCCGATTAGACTCGGTCCTATTTAGGGAATCGATCACAGTGCCAATTTTGAATTCCCGCGTCATGCATGAAGCTGTTTACCTACTATTATGCGCGCATTGAGTCTCGCGACCAAAATAGGATAGAAGATCGTGCATGTTTTTCCGAGTGAGCGCCAACCTTATGCGCGTAGATGTGTTTTCCATCCTCGCGACCGATGGCTTGATGCAGTTCGTTATGCCATCTGGCTCTTTGTATATTAGTGAATTCGTGCTGAAACGTCGTGTTCGGATCGTAATAGAACTTCTGCAGTGCCCCGCCAAACATCAATGTCTGGAAAAAAAGCAAAACTCCACGCGTGAGAGCAGTTCATGTTATCGTCAAGAACAAACACGCGAAAATTTTAACATCGAGTGCAAAAGCGTTTCGCAACGCAACACTGCCAAGTCCGGTTGGGTTAGTTTGCTGGCAAACTCCCCTGATAGCTCATCAAGGCAAACTCCCTTGGTCGGCAATCCGGTTTGGTGAGCCATTTGAATCGGATCAGGCTTATAATTGATTTGTCGTGGTGTCTGTTGTGCGTGATCGTGAGAACCATATATTCACATAAAATCAGCAAAGCGGAAACACTTTTTTAATGGAGAAACTGTCTCACCTACCGTTTCACCTGTAATTGGATGCGGATAAATGAGCGGATGCCAGTGGTTACCACGAAAGAAGCCCCACATTCGTCCCCAACGAATCTTCTGATCTTCTCTCAGCGAGTTGTAGAGCGAGTTCAAGTGCACGAAACTGTAAGATCCGCAAAAAAATTTGTTCTACGTTTTGTGAAGTGAACAACGGCTGTTTTAAGCAGTCTTGTTCTGAAGATAATGCACTCGATTCGGCTGTAAGACAGGAATGTTGCAAAAGCACACGGACACGACGGTACCACAGCAGCACTCGTGGCACTGTGTGACTAACAGTGCTGTTTTTAAATCGTGTTCACGAACAGAAAAAAAACCGAAATCGAGACTGAGTAACAGAAACAACTATCCGAAAGGCATATTTTGTCGACTGTTAAAACTGAATTACTGCAAAATTTATTTTCTTTAAGACATCTCGCCACGTGAGGTGTCAACCTCCAAGCCCCTCTCAGTACTGGGGCACTATTGATTTCAGCTCCATATTTCGGATTCGGTGACCAACTCTGCGGTCTCTATATCGCCAGAAGGCAGTGAATCACAAAGTTTTCTTGTTGGAAACCATTGGACTTTCCGTTTAGCCGATTTCTTCCCGTAAACAAATGGTGAATGTTGAATCAGTCACACCAAACTGACATTTTAGTGCCTGTACTTTGATAAACGGGCGTTTTAAAGCAAATGACGTCATTTTAGTCAGGACACGTTTGAATAAATCCACAATAGCTGAACGAGTCGAGACTAGAAAACGACACTTGCGGCCAGTGCTGTGCCATCCTCGCGCCGGGGATCGAACCAGCTACGTTCTGGGTGGAAGACGAGCGTGCTAACCACTGAGCTACGGAGGCGATCCCAACTGGAAGCTGCCCGCATAACACTCGACTCACTACGTCTCGCCGCCAATGTCCGGTCTGCTTTTCATAAAGTACAACGTGTGCGAATACGGTCGATCCTGGTACGAACCGTCAACATGCCAGCCGCGCTTCAGGTACAGACCTTCCGTTGGGTCGTTTGATATCGCGGTAACAGGCAGGCTGGAATTGAAATGTAGATGTGCTTGGTTTTTTTAGTTGGAAGTCTGGAAAAAGTCACATAATTCGGTCATACGTATTGTACTTTTTTACTTTTCGATTTCGAATGATCACTTTTCGACGGTTCACAAGAGCCATTTTTTACCACACACGCGAATTTGAGCGAGTCCGGTCAGGTTGATACAAAAGACGACACGGGTTTTAACAGCCTGACGCTGATATCCAAGTAGCTGATTCGTTGGCGGTCACGTGATGCATGGATTCTATGCAAACCCAACTCCGCCTATGCTTGCGGACAAAAGACCGCACGTGCCAAAAGACCGCCCATATGAAATCCATTAAAAATGGACGAGGATGTACACTTTTAACAGCTACTACTACTGCTTAACTACTAGTCACTACTACTAGTAGCAAAAAACCACCGACGGCAGCTTCTCGTTCGGTCGCGCCTTCGAGTCCGAGTAGCCCAGTTCGCCGAGCATGCTCGCGATCTCGACCATCCTCTCCGGCGTCACATGCTGGTCGCGGAATATCGCGATCTTGCATGTCCACAGCTCCGTGATGATCGCGTCGATCAAGCTCCGATTGAACGGCTCCATCCAGTCGACGCCGTCCACTTCGCAGCCGAGCTGCTCCGACGGTCGAATACGCAGCTCGCTCACGTTGTTCCACGTGGTCGGCTGCGCAATGTTTACCGTAAAGTCTTGCATATAAGAGCTCCGGATATAAATTTGGAAATCAAAAATTTCTGAAAAAAGCGGAATTTTGTGTGACAACCAAATACCTGATAACGGGGCACTCTGCGTGGTTTTGCAGTCCACTGCGTCAGCATTTGGTCCGGTCGCAACATCAGGAACACGGCGGCAACGGCTGTCACGGCCGCCAGTGCTGTCTGACTGGGACGGAGTTTTGTGTTGTGCTCCGCACTGCAATGTATGATCTTTTATTTTGGCCCCGAGACTCAATGCGCGCATACGATAGGTATGTAAGCACTTTCATGCATGACGCGGGAATTCAAAATTCGCAAAGCGATCCGAGTCCCCTTAAGTGACTCGTCCCTATTTAGGGGATTCGGAATTCGGATCACTTTGCTAATTTTGAATTCGCCGTCATCCGTGAAACGGTTTGCCTATCTATGCGCGCATTGAGCCCCGGAGCCAAAATAAATGATAGTCTTTGTGCAGAATTACCGTAAAGTCTTGCATATAAGGTCTCCTTATATAAATTTGAAAATCAAAAATTTCTGAAAAAGTAGAATTTTGTGTGACAACCTTATACGTGGGAGGAGGTCTTATAAAGCAAAGATTAGGAATTCCTTGCCTTATAAACGAGGATGGATTATGAACAAGTCAAAAATTTGAATTTTTTGATTTCCCGCCGTGTGACACTCCGCCCACTTTTGGGTGGGGGTCTTATAACTGGGAGGAACCTTACATGCAAGACTTGACGGTAATTCTCTGACCTTGGCCTTTTCTTCTCTCGACTGTCATCATTTTGCTGCCGTTCATTGTTGTTCTCGTCGTTTTCGCATGTTTCCATTTCTGTCTCTTTGCTAACCATCGTCGCTTCTTTGTCATCTTCAATGTTTTCGGACGCTTCTTTCTCGGAGTTATTGTTGTTTTTGTCCATTATTTTCAACAGTTTCTGTAAATTTTTAGTCTTTTCTAATTGGGCAGAATGAACACAGAGCATGATACATATTGCACAGATTTCTCGGATAATCTGTTTGCTGAAGACCTTTTGAAGTTTTGAACAAATCCAAAAAACAGTAAATTATTGGAGAATTGATATCCAAATCAGTGTGCGGTTAGGATTAACACACCGAAGGGTCAGAAAAGTATGACAAAGATAAAACTTTATTTGTGGTTGCACGCAAAAATGATCAGCGAATATCATATCAAAGTCATCAATATTTTTTGTCCGTTTGATTTACGAATACTCCAAAAATAACGCATTGGACGTGCGCAACTTTTTTTGGTTTTGTTTTTTTCTCATGATTTTTTGTTTGCCCGCGTTGTTGTGTCTTTTGTGCACTGTTGTTTTCTCTAATCGTTTTGTTTTAATTTTTCGGGCGCTACATTCAATAATATATACCTATATGACCGAGTCTAATACGTGCAGTTTGCGGCCACATACAATTTCCGTTTTTTCGCTGTTTTCCAGATTCAGAATATCTCTCAGCAAAGTTTCCGACGGGAAAAAATCGCGGAACAGGTGCGTGATCGATTTTTTGGGCATTTGAGATGAATAACATTTTTTCAGTTGAAACCAAAAACGCTCTCTGTCATGCGCAATGTACGTGCACATTACACGACATTGCGTCGTCAGGATTGACGCGAAGACATTTCGGGAAAAATCTCGGCTTTATTTTTCACAATTTTGTCCCTATCATTATGCACGTGCACTTCATCGTGTTTTGCGCGTCAGTTCCTTCCAATAAAGTAGGATATTACTGAGATATAACAGATTTCAATAATTTTTATGCATGTACATAACCGTTTATGGTTTAAATCGTGCACCAAAGCAACCACCCATTATATTTGGAAATATAAGATCGACAAACAAAGAAAACCTGTAACAAAGTAATGAAATAAATGTATGTATTTTGGAAAAAAAATAAATTGGAATAAAGTTCTACATAGTATGTATAATCTATGACTTCAAAAAATCACACGAAGCAGTCAAAAACAAACAAACAAACGTACGCCCCAGGATTTAGCGCCATTGCAATATGCGTCATGTTTGACATGACATTTTAAAACATTGAACATAAATAACGTTTAAAAAAATCATTGATTGAACTTCTTTTCTGTGAAAGTCACCAAGAATGTTTCTTATCGCAATATGACAATATCCTTCTACCACAGTGTTTGTTTAAACCTGTCACTTTTTCTCGTAGAATTCAGAGCACGCGAAATAAAAAAGAACGGCATTGACGTTGCAAGAAAACATTATGTAAGCCACAACTAAGGAGTAGTTGAATTTCAACCAAAAAACGATACAGTCGTTCATCGTTCATTAAGCTGCAATTCAAGGTTACGGTTTCGCATGCTCGCAAAAATCCTGACAGGTTTATACAAACATACTTTCTCAGGGACACGCAATGCTCGATTCAAACCACGACGGTGGACTACCAGCGCAACAATGGAACTCTGTTCCAACGGTCGATTTCGCCTTAGTGCCATCCGAGACCAAATTGGCGTTGTTGATCTCGCTCGCCGGTATCGTGCTGCTGTCGATGCCGCTTTGATTCACGTCGCAGCAGGTGGCTGCAAATATCACCCAAAAGTGGCAATGCAATTTACGTGCAATCATCAATCATCGTCCATGGCCATACGCTGAAAACCGTTTTCAAACGTTTTTTTTTTCAAAAAGTTTGGCCATACTGGCCAACCATAAACAATCAGTCTGGCTAAACGACCCATCTCTTGTGTGGCGCTGCCACCGGTGGCCACACAAGAGATGGAACGCTTGGCCAAAATGTTTGGAAAAACGTTTGAAAGCGGTTTGCAGTGTACTAAACAATTTTTTAATCTTTGAAAGCTGCGAAGCAATTTTTCTCAGTGGTGCACGTGCACCAAGGCTTTCGCTCCAAAACTCAATGCGCGCAGTTCTCGGTGAAAAGTTTCACTCACGCGTGACGCGGAAATTCAAAAAATGGTAAAGTGTCCCGAGTGGCCGAAATAACAAAGGGCCGGGTCACTTAGGCGATTTTGAACAGTCACATATTGATTAAACTAGTTTTCTTTTCCGCGTCTGCAAGCAAACACAGTGGAGTCGCAGAACCCCAAACAATTGGTAATAATAGTGGCGGCCAAAAGTGTTGGAACGCTGCGCGCGTTAGTGTTGGGTCGGTTAGGGGTTTCGTCGGTTCGGTTCGATTCGGTTTTTCGGATTTTTCAATTTTTCGGTTTCGGTCGGTTTCGGTAACCGAAACATTTGCTGCTTTCGGTTTCGGTCGGTAAAAAATGTCAAAAAACGTTTCGGTCGTTTCGGTTTTCGGTTTCGGTCGGTAACCGACTCAACACTAGCGCGCGTGTGTGCTGTGTGTTGCGCGCGTGTTGCATCAACCGTACAAACGCTATTACAAAAAAGTTATGGGCAACGTTGGGTCGAAAAGTGTCCCATGAACCCAACGTTGCCCATAAATTCTTTAAATAGCGTTTGTACGGTTGCTGCATCACACGCTCACTGCACAGCACACACGCGCGCAGCGTTCCGACATTTTTGGCCGCAACTAGGTAGCAGTGTGCACGAGCAGCACACACTTACTGACGCACGAGACAGCCTCCACCCAAGTGCCCGCTGCACCGGCAGCACCCATCGTGCAGTTCCATATCGTGACGCCGCATTCGCCAACGGTGTTGCACGTCTGGCTGGACGTGACGCCCGTTTCCACCAATGAATTCACCTGTTGTGCGCCTGCTTCTAGCGTGCCTGGAGCGGCGCTCGGGTCACAACACTCGTCGACACCTTAACAAGCGGCATTCATGAAGCAGTACTTAGTGGCACGATATTCAGCTCACTAAACACTTTACTGCTTCATGAATGCCCCTTAAACTCCTTGTCTTTGACGAATCTGCACTTTTATTTTGTTTTTTCTTAAACCTGCGCGTTTTTTAGTCAGCGCTCAAAAAAGAACTTATGCCATCAATCAAGAGTCACTGATTCTGAAATAAATGTTGACATTGATGAACGCGTTGTTCATGAACGTTCAGCTCCTGCGCTCCGCATTCATGGAAAGTGCAAATTTCCATTCGTAATACGTACCAGGGCATGAATCTGGCACCCAGTCTCCGTTGTCGTCGCACGAGTACCTTGATTGGTCGCAGTACGTGGGACAGTCTGCAAAGCCAGATCGATAGTCCTCCAACTTTGGCGGAACGGTTCCGTCCGGAGCGGCCGTTGTGCAACAAGCTGCGCAACAAAAATATTTTAAATCAAATTATAATTTTACTTCAATTAAACCGTAAAGCATGATAGTAACAACGAAACCGCCGTTAGCGTTGTCCAGACGAGCTCAAAGTCTGGTTTTTTTAAATCCCGTGTGTTGTCACTCATTAACCGCTGCACCGCCATACAATACAACTTCAACAGAATTGCTATGATCTTAAAATGTGACAGCTAAAGAACTATTGGGAACCATCGAATAACGACGGAATATAATGGAAGCTTTTTGTACCAATAAAAATGTTATTTTATTTCTCTTGGAGGTCTAACAAAAAAATCTTAAAAAAGTCAGCTTTATGTTCTTCCAATGCGACTCCGCGATAGCCAGAAAACACATTTTTTGAATACCTCTGGTCATTGAATCAGTTCCCTCTCAGACTATGATTGATGCTGAGACCGAATGAAAATCGTTTCAGGTTTCTAGCCTCAACATACCTGGACACGGCTGGTTTGCATTTAGGGTCCATCCGCCCACTGTAGTACCGCTCATGCACGTGTATCGCTGTGTGTGTGCGAATTTCATTGAAAACTATTGCCATCGAAAAAGATGCACAACATAATACATACATTATATGCACAGGGTGTCACAAAAAACCACCACTTTATTTTTAACAAGCTCGCATAAACCTACTTTTGTGGTACAAATCAGTCTAAAGTGTAATCCATTTTTTATGCTAAAAGTGGGAACACTTTATTTCGAATTTATGATGTGTGAACCTCTGCTTTCCAAAAAACAGATGTGAACCTGTGTTGTTGAGCACGGGTGATTGCAGTGCACATTGGCGGTTGAGTCAACATCATAGCCGTCCGGTCCGACAACGCCTACGGGAGTGAACGATGGTGCCGGTGCCGCGTCGCTGTTAGCAGCAGGTAGATCACCAGAAGGACAACAGTCCGCCATGTCTGAATATTGGCATCTGTTTAAATGTGAAATATCTGCTTAGTTGTTCAATTTATCATTCTGATATTGCGCATGTCGCAATTACATACACTTGCGATATATGCAAATGGAATGAGTTTTGCCAATATGATTTTTTTTTCGTTGAGCGTGTGACGCATGCAATATGCCAAACGGAGGCAAACCCGGACAAGCGGGCGTATCGTCGACCCAGGAGCCTTCGTCGTCGCAAATGTATTTGCCGATGTTGCACGTGGCGCAGTTGACCGTCGCTGTCGAGTCTTCACCGGTGAAGTCGGCCGTGTTTCCAATGTTGTTGTTGTCAGTTGAGGCCGTCACCGTGCCGGGCACCGCCGATCGGTCGCAGCAACCTTGAAGGCGAATTTATGAAACAGTATTTGGTGACCCGCAGCTGTGTTAAAACATAGCTACGCGGTCACTAAATACTGCTTCATGAATGCCCCTTTAGTGAGTAGAAAAACGAACAATAATAAAGGTGTTTAGCGCCGTGTTCGCCAATGCACCGCTGGACAGAAAGCGTGGTGTACTTTTGCGTTTCTCCTGTGTGCACAGTGAATGAAATGCAAAATTTGCGAGTTGCGGACAAGACACCAGACACACCTGTTCGGAGTCGGATCTCTTTTTAGCGTGTTTTTTTGACAGCGCACATACGTTATGTCTGTTTAAACATGTCACATTTCTTCGCAGAATGGTGAGCTCGACAAAGAATGCCAATTGCAAGAGGCGCAAGAAAACATCGTTCGCCACAAATGGCGGGTGTTTTGATTTCAGCCAAACCCGACACACATTCGTCGTGTACTCAACTTGAAAAAAGTTTTGCATCTGCTCTGTATTCAGAGAGAAAACCTTCTGAGTGCCAGGTGCAAAGAGACACCCTGTACCTGGACAGACGGTCGGTGTCGGCACCCAGCTGCCGGTCGTGTCGCTTGTGTTCGCGACGCACTTGTAGAACTGCTCGTGTCCGCAGTCGGTGTCGCAGACGTGCGTCGCGTTCGAGTCGACCGGATAATGACCGCCGCTGCCGACCGGGCCGCTGGCGACAAACGTCGGTTCCGGAGTGGCCGGCACGTCGTCCGGGTCGCAGCATTCGGTCGCCGCTTGTTGTTGTTGTGATTTTTAGGCGATGTTTTTAGCCAGGGCTAACCCAGAGAAGCGTACAGAACGCCATTGAGTAGGGCGCCCATCGAGTTTTCTCTGTCATTAAGTGCCTATATGCACCCCTCGGCGGGACTCGATCGCCCGAGCGCACAGACTGTAGTCAAACGCACTACCACCAGGCCACGGGGGTTGACAAAATGAATGTACACACACGCAGCTGTGGTGACACGAGTGAAAATAAATGCACACGTGCACAGTCGACCTCTAAATTATGACCAATCAGCTGATTGCTTGAGTCGCGTTGATGCGTGCTTTCTGTGCACGCATGTATCGCTGTGGAGGCGGGGTCTCTGTGCTGCTGCACAGTAAGCATGCATCACGTGCGCATCACCAACCAATCACCTGATTGTCATCTATAATTTAGAGTTCGACTGTTGCTACTGCATTGTGAACTTTTGTCAAGCGCGCCAAGCAATCGAGCACAGCAACGTTTGCCATACCAGGACACGTGTCAATCTGCACCCAGGCTGGCGTGTCCGTGCAGTTCCACCGCTGAAACAGGCACGTGCTGCAGCTCTTCGTGACGATCGTGCCGCCGGGCACTTGATTACTGGCGTCAGGCTGTTCGCTAATCTCCTGCGTTGTGACCGGCGCCACGGCCGCGTCCGTCGCCAGACAGCAGCCTGCAGTGAAATTGTGTTGTCTGTCATACGCGTTGAACAGTTGACCGAACAGCACTTTGCGTGCAACAATCCTTCGGCAAAAAAGTGGTTTCGACACATATAGTGTGTTTGTGTCACCATGGCCAGCTCGGCGGTTGCGTCCGAAAGCTGCATGGCAGTCTATACGGCTGCTTTTCCAGCGACAAATGGTACCACGCGTTTAGAGCCGCGCTGTGAGGCGGATTACATGGAGCACCTGCCGGGATGCCAAGGGGTTCAGTTCTGACGGAGGCGTTTCCACACCATCCACCATTCGCCGATCATCCCTTGCGCTCCCTCACCCGGACAAGCGATCGTCTCCTGCCAGCTGGTCGTGGTGCCACCCGCATCAGCCGTGCACGTCGCAGTGCCATTCAGCGGGCTCGTGCCGCACGGACAGTCGTACCACGCGACCGTGCCCACGATGTAGTTCACATTTACGCCATCCGATTTGCCCGCATTGTCAAACGTGACATCGCTGGCGCTAGTTGGCAGGGTAACGCCGCCAGATGTCGATTGTTGACAGCACACTGTGTGGTGTTTGTGAACAAAAAAATTTCAGTCTTATACGGCATTCATGTTGTCGCACAGCTGCGCGTCACAAAATGCTGCATCATGAATGGCCCGTTATAGTCAACAAGTTGATCAATGGAGTGCAGAGTTTTTGTGAAAAAAATCCAAAAAATCGCACGAACATTGACAGGTGGTGCCATCCACCCAGCTGCCAGCAGTGCAGGTGGCGTTGGCGTCGTCGCTGCACGTGCAGTGCCAGGTCGCCACGGTGCCCTCGTCGAAGTAGCCGCTCGGATGCGCGGCCGTCTGCTCGGAGAATGTCGTGTCGCTGAGCGACGGCGATGGGTCGCCGTCCGAGGCCGTGCAGCACGGCGCTGGTTGGAGAATGTTTGTTTGAACGTGTCACTTTTTTTGCATCATTGCAGAATAAGAGCTTTTGCGAAGAGAAGACAGAACGGGTACAGATTGGAAAGAGGCCAAATTTAGTTACAATAATCGTGTGCTTGATTTCAGCCATGCCCGGTGCGCGGTAATTCTTCTTCGCTGCAGCGTTTCGCATGCGCTCTGCATTCGTCGACAAAACGAGCCAGGTTTAAGTAAACACACTGCACGTAGTCCTACGATTCAGTAATAAAGAGAGCAAAAATCGACAGAAACGCCAGGCAATGAGCACCACACACGATTGAGACAACGCAAAACAAAACTGCAAAACGCCATTCACCGGTGGGGCAGTCCGCAGCGGCCGGCGTCCAGTCCGGCGGCGTGTCGCAGGAGTGCGCCGAGTAGCCGCAGGCCGTGGGCGCACAGGAGACGTTCGCCGTGGTGCCCTGCGGCACGAGGGTGCCCGTCTCGCTGAACGTGCCCCCCGCGACCGGAGTGACCGTCGTGTCGCAGCAGACTGCAACAACAAAACAACATTTTTTGTTTTTTTGTCATCGTTGTCTCGTTCTCTCCGGTTTTTTGGTTGTGAATTACAGGCGATCAGCTGATTGGTTGGTGATTTCGTGACGCAACTATGCTTTCTGTGCAGGCGACATGTTGCTGTGGAGGCCGGAGTCTGTGCTGCACATTAAAGCATGCAGCACACGTGTGCACCGCCAACCGGTCAGAGGTTTGCCGATCATTTAAGGCGCATTCATGAAGCAGTATTTAGTGAAGCGTAGCTGTGTTAAAACATAGTTACGCGGTCACTAAATACTGCTTCATGAATGCCCCATTAGAGTTAATTCGTCTGTAAAAGTTCGCAACTTCGACCGCATGACGCACGTGGACACTGCGCCGGACTATTGACGGTCGTCCAAGTGCCATCAAGCTGGCACGTCTCGCTGCCTCCGTCGCCGCACGCACACGTCCAGTTCACCGAGCCGACAATCACCTTCACGGAGACACCAGCGACCAACTCGTTGTTGAACGTCACCTCTCCGTAGTCGGGCGTATTCGTCACCGTGATCTCGGACTCGTTACAGTAGCAGTACGGCTCCTCTTCGACGAACGTCGGTGATGGAAAACCGCCGCCGTCGATCGACGCGAAATTCGAGTCGCCCGTGTTGCCGAGATTCGGGTCGACCGCGATTAGCGGCACCAGCAGGCCTGCGTGTGGCGATGTTACAGTTGGACAAGCTACTGGCACACTATGTGGTACACTAAGTGGTACACTATGTGGTACACTATGTGGTACACTATGTGGTACACTATGTGGTACACTATGTGGTACACTATGTATGATAGTACACTACGTGGTACACTATGTGGTACACTATGTGGTACACTATGTGGTACACTATGTGGTACACTATGTGGTACACTATGTGGTACACTATGTGGTACACTATGTGGTACACTATGTGGTACACTATGTGGTACACTATGTGGTACACTATGTGGTACACTATGTGGTACACTATGTGGTACACTATGTGGTACACTATGTGGTACACTATGTGGTACACTATGTGGTACACTATGTGGTACACTATGTGGTACACTATGTGGTACACTATGTGGTACACTATGTGGTACACTATGTGGTACACTATGTGGTACACTATGTGGTACACTATGTGGTACACTATGTGGTACACTATGTGGTACACTATGTAGTACACTATGTGGTACACTAGACACAAGCTATTACAACGACCAACCGTCCTGCGGAGAAAGTGGCGACAGCGGTGAGCCGGGTGGACTTTGTCCGGATGGCGCGGGCGCTTGTTGTCCCGGCTGCTGTTGTGCCGGTTGCTGTTGGCCGGCTTGCTCTTGCGTCGGCGGCTGTTGCTGGTCGGCAGGATTCTGCGATGGCTCCCGACCATTCTGATCCGGTTGGTTTGGCGAGTCCTGCGCGTCCTGGTTCTGATTGTTCTGCTCTTGGTTCGGCTGGTTGTTATCTTGGTTGTTTTGATTGTTGTTGTCCCGGTTATTCGGATCACTGTCTTGTTGGTTTTGTTGTTGTTGATCGTGTTCTTGTTTCCTTTGATCGCTGCAAGTTAAACAACCATATCAAGGGTGAGTTTTGTTCACAATACAGTGTATATTATGTTTTGGTCCCGAGACTCAATGCGCGCATAGATAGCTGAACAGTATCGCCGCGGAACTCGGTAATCACGCGGGGCTCGGTAATCACGCGGGAATTCAAAATTTGTTAAAGTGATCCGAGTCACTCAGGGGCCACGTGGGTCGGGTCACTCAGGCTATTTTGAATTGCCAGATAACGATTGCAACTAGTTTCCTTTCCACGTCTGCACGCGCATTTGAGTCGCAGAACTCAAAAAAAATTGATACCAGAAAAGTTCATATCATTACGCTTTCGCTTCGCACTGCTCCAACAGTCTCGGACTGGTGCGCAGACCGAACAGCGTGAACGGTCGGAAGTATTTCGAGCCGAACGAGTCCAACATGTCCACGATGTCGTCGCAGTCGTAGCACTTGTCCGTGCAGTTGCCGGGTGCGCTGCGAATGTGGCAGATGTTGAAACGAAGCACAAGGTCGCTGGAAAATAGAAGTGCTTTTTGGCAGTTTTTGTGAACTGTTTTATCGTTAGATTTCTTCTTGATCCGTTGAATCAACATCTACAGTCGAACTCTAAATTATAGGCAACTAGCTGATTGGTTGGTGATCACGTGGTTGTATGCATTCTATGCAGGCGTCGATTGCTGTGGAGGCGGAGTCTGTCCGGCGCAGCAAGCATGCCACCAACCAATCAGCTGACAGCCCATAAATTAGAGTTCGTCTGCATAAAAAATGATTTTCCGGCCTACCCGTCGACTCGCCAGTGCTCGACGTCTCTGATCACTTCACCATCGTAAATCTGCGGCGGTAGTCGACCGTTGTCGCTGCTTCGACGTGCGCCGTATCGTGGACGAGCAAGCACCAAGGTCGTGTCTTGGTCGCCAAAATTCTTCGTCAATCGACAGTTGAACGGCTCAATGCCGCGACTTTCGCAGCACATCACTTCAAATCTGGATGGATATGGAAAGTTTTTGCAATACCATGGAATGTGCAATCGCTTTGCGCGCTTGAAAAAAAACTTTACATTTCATTTATAGGCAATCAGCTGACTGGCTGGCTGGTGATCACGTGACGCATGCATTCTGTGCAGGCTCTGCTGCTGTTGGAGGTGGAGTCTGTCTGTCCGGCACAGAAAGCATGCATGTGATCACCAACCAATCAGCTGATTGACTTTCTATTTAAAGATCGACTCTTACTCTCGCTGGCGCAGTTCCACATTCCACCAACTCCGCCAGCCGGCCACGTACCACAGCTTATCACTGGCTAGATGCGGTCGATTCCAGGGCGCCGTGCAGTTTTGCTTCCAGAAGCAGTACTGAACGTGATTTTGTTAAGTTAACGTCAGAATAAGTGTTGTTAAAATTGCTTCTTTTCAATTGACAACAACCATAATCAGCATATTCTTTCAAGGAACATACACAGTTGCTTAAAGTCAATTCGTGGCATCGTCCATCAAAAAGGTAATCTTTCAACAATGGATCCTCGGGCGAATTGTTGTGTCGAAACCGATCGAACACCGAGTCTGCCTGTCGTCGCCCGCGTCGTCCGGATCGACGGCGAGGATTTCGCTGTCGAAGCAGCTGTTGCCGTCGACGCCATACATTGCCTTTTTTAAAGAAAATGGCACAAGAAAGGCATCACAAAAACTCGAGGCATATTGTCCTGGCAAAATAAGGCATTCCCAATCGGCCACACTCAATGTTATTCAGCGGAACAACCTTACTTGCGCCGCGTTTCGTGCTGGCCGTTTGCGTTGTCGTCCGTGTTCGTGAACGGGCACCGCTGCTGTTCTGAGGGCGACGTCGTACGCTCGTGCGGCGACCGTTTGATCCGCCCCGATTTCGATTTCGATTTCGCAACAGTTGTTGCCGTCGTTGCCACAAGCCGTCTGCAGAAAGAAGAAGAAGAAGACGAGCAATCGCTGGACATTACTTGGCTAAAAATGTGAGTCGGATCACTTTGCCAATTTTGAATTCCCGCGTCATGCATGAAACTGTTTACCCAGCGATGATTTTTTATTTTGGTCCCGCAACTCAATGCGCGCATAGATATGTAGGCAAACAGTTTTATGGATGACGCGGGAATTCAAAATTGGTAAAGTGATCCGAGTCCCCCACGTAGGGCCGAGTCCCTTAGGCGACTTTCAATTGCCACATAAAGATTGGAACTAGTTTTCTTTCCACGTCTGCACACGCATTCAGTCGCAGAACTTAAAAAAATTGATGTTACATTCTCTATGCGCGCATTGAGTCTCGGGACGAAAACAAAAGCTCCATACCACGTCGTCCACCGGTCGGCCGCCGCCTACGCGACTGATTCGGTCTCCTCGTGCGCGCCCGAGCGCGCTGGCGGATCGGCGTCGGAGTGGGGGTGGAAGCGGTTCTTCTCGGTTGAACGCTGCTCGTTTGCGGCTGCTCGCGAAGCACCAGCTCCACGTCCTCATCGTCCTTGCCGGCCGATTTTGCTGTGCTCGCCGTCGTTGTTCTCGCCAGTAGCTGCTGACGACGTCGCCAAACGTCATTCGCTGCAGAGAAATCATCTTTTGAAGAATTCTGCATCTCTATTGTAGATTTATTCGAACGTGTCCGGACTAAAATGACGTCATTTGCTTTAAAAACGCCCGTTTGTCAAAGTACAGGCACTAAAATGTCAGTTTGGTGTGACTGATTCCGACATTCACCATTTGTTTACGGGAAGAAATCGGCTAAATGGAAAGTCTGGTCTGCAGTGAGCGGTAAGCGCATGTTTGGCGGCACATGACGTCATTTCAGTGGGACACGTTTAAAAAAAATAAGCCATACAATCGAAACTCTAAATTATAGGCAATTCAGCTGCTTGGTTGGTGATTACCCCGTGATGTGGGCAAACCGTGCAGGCATTGCCGTGGAGGTGGAGTTTTTCCTGCACAGAATGCATGCATCACGTGATTCACAAATTAATCAGCGGATTGTCTATAATTTAGAGTTCGATTGTATCTATTTTATTCATAGAAGTGTTGTTTGTCAATGAGAACACCAGAGCGATAGGTGAAATTGCAAAGAGTGAAAAGCTCATCACACACCCGTTGTTGTACTGGTGACTGTTGTCGCCGTTGGTCTGCGGCCTCTGTTGCGCAACAACTGTTGTCGTCGTCGCCACAACGCGTCTGAAAGTTTCTCCATTTTATGCAAGGCGCCAAATATCTCACATCACCTTCGTTCCAAAGCTGCTTTCATGTGTTTCCCATGATATCCTATCCCTCGTGTAAAACCAGATTGAGACAGCAAACAAAAAACAAAAAAACCTCTCTGAAAGTGGATTTAGTCGTTTCAATGAAATTCAATTATGTGCCTTTGAAAATTTACGTTACCTCTGTCAACAGTGGTGGTGGTCTGTGGCGACGTTGGCGTTGTGCTTGTTGTTGTCACCGCTGTAGTCATCGAGTCAAGTGCGGTAAGCGGTTGCGTGAGTTTGGTGGCAACTGAAACGTTGCAGTGCTAAGCAAAGTGGCAAATCGAACAAACTTTGTACTTTTGCCATTCACAGCAAGAAAAAACAGTTCTGAAAAGAACAAAAACAAGAAGCAATAACACTGATTTCGCGGAGCGATAACTGAAAATAAGGCAGAGGAAAGTTCAGCGCCTGGCCGTGCCACAAGAACAAAATGTTTTTGGCTCTCTGTGTAGAGACAACCAACCACAGTGAGGTATGACCTATTTTTTTAAACGTGTCCCACTGAAATGACGTCATGTGCCGCCAAACATGCGCTTGCCGTTCACAGCAAACAAGACCTTCCGTTTAGCCGGTTTCTTCCCGTAAACAAATGGTGAATGTCGAATCAGTCACAACAAACTGACATTTTAGTGCCTGTACTTTTACAAACGGGCGTTTTTAAAGCAAATGACGTCATTTTAGTCCGGACACGTTTTAATAAATTCACAATAAAACATATAAAAGACAACCTCTACCACACTCACCAAAGGTCGGCTCACGAGTGGATTCCCGCCATCTGCCTGTCACCACGCGGGTCGTCAGCAAAGTGTCTCGTTCCTGTTCGACGGCGTCGTTTGCTTCGCGATCCGTTCCGCTCGTGACGTACTTCTGCAGCGCCTGAAGATAGTGACCGTCTTGGCAGATGTGAATCTGACGACGAAATCGCCGTGGACTCTGCTTGAGACCATTGTCGGCTGAAAGAAAATGAACACCAATTGTTTGAAAAAAACTGTTTTATGAAAATGGAATTTAGTTTTGAGAAGTTTGTTTTTCCACAGCTTCTTATCTTCCATTTTCTTTTGTTTCGAGGCTGATTTCGTTTCCTCGTGTCATAGGGATAGGGAAACGTTTCATAGATTGTGCGCGTTTGTGCCAACAAACGTTCTGAAAGTATTTGGAAAGTAAAACTGCACGGAAAACTATTTAGACACAAAAGCGCCACGACATTTCGGCAACGACGTCGTCTCCGGCCAACCGAACGGCTCCGATTCAGGAATGGGACAGTCGCCGATCGCCAGTTCGTTCACGGACATTTTCAAACCACGCAACTTGTGACGTCGATTGAAGGTGCACTTGTTGATTTGATGTCGGATCCCTTCGTTTTTTTTGGTTTTTTTGTGCTTTTATGGTATTTGATTTTGTTTTTTTATACTTTTTTAATTTAGTCAAGAAGACGGCGAGGCATAGAATAACTCAACGAAACTTACTGGGAATGTGCACCCCTTCCGTCAACCATTGGCATACGCGGCCTCGAATAAACTGGTGACTAAAATAATATGTTGTTTTTTTAGTTTTAATCAACGCGGAACTATCACAATCAACATCAGCACACCAGTGACCAGACGATTGTATTGTTTGTTGCACCAATTCTCTCAAAAAATTTCGCCTCACATAAAGTAATGCATGAATAAAAAAGTTGAGGTTTTTAGGGTCGTTTAAAAAACGCTTTGAAAACATGCGAAACATACAGTGTGTTTCTTCAAACCTGTTAGATTCGCTCGCAGAATACAAGAGCACACGGAACTTTTTGCATCAGAGAAGAATGGCCGGGAATCTGTTTTGGTTGGAATCAACAAAACCTAGTTTGTTATGCTTAAATCTGTACGTACATTCTATATGTCATTGTTATCTTACCCACCCGATCCCGTTCATTCATCTTTCGTAATAACCTGCTGTATCTTCCGGTTCTTCCAGCATTCTGCCGACAAAGATGACAGATTCAAAGAAACACACTGTAACCGATTTGTATTACACACTGACGTGATCATGACCGCCTGGATGGCCTGCACCGGCTGCACGCTGTGGTCAGTCTCAACGAGCGTGTCCCACGGCGCCGCCAGTGAGCGCATCGCCGTGTACGCGCAGCTGTCGGTGTCCGGGATGCGATTCGACGAATGGCAACATTGCCAGCTGACACTGGAAACAGTTGAACACGGTGTTGTAAACGCGCTGTTAATAAATAAATAAAAACATTTGAAGTGTCCGCTGTTCGGTCCGTTGGGGTGTCCCGGAAATAAAAACGCTCATATCAGCAGCACTGGGACTGAGTAGCGAACCCACCATCGGCTTTTTTTGTGCGACTACGGTACTTTTATTTCCGGGACGGGACACTGCGGCGGATAGGACACAATTTTCTTCAGCGCGATGTTTCACTTCACGACTTTACCGATCACAATTATAGATCCATTTTAGATCATTTCCATTACATTTTACAATTTAGATCCTTTCGATCCCAATTTAGACCTTTCGTCAACAGTAGCTCGCGTTTACTGTAACACGCATTCATGGACCAATTCATTCAGCGCTAGCTGTCAGAACTTCCACTGCTACACCATGAATGCTCTCTTAAGCCCACGGTACTCACAGTCTGATCGGTGCCTCGCCGCTGGCAGTGCTGTTCTTCAGTCTGGTCGAGAATCCGGCCAAATATTCGTCGCACGAGCAACTGGTATCTAAGTTGTCCAGCAGCAGGTTGTCAGCACGGGTCAAGGCGAACTCGCGCTTGCTGACGCACAGCTGTGTAGCCTGTGTGGCGTTGAGAAGGAGAAAAATGGAAAACAATATGTAGGTACTGTGTATGAACACCGAACGGATCAAGCACAACACTTGGTGGGTCTCATTTTATCTTCGATGCAATTTATTCCGCTTGATGTGCGAGAAAAACACAAACAAGAACTCGAGAGTGGTGATTTGTCCGGGTGGGGGAGTCACTAAATGAGGCCAACCCCACTTCGGCATCTGATGTTGGCCAGCTGCGCCGAGCTGGCAGGGAGAAATATGCAAATGAAAAACGCAATGCAAAACCATCCATCCAAAAAAAAACAGCGAAACTGTCAGCGAAAACAAAAAAGCAAATATTACGATGCTACATCGTAATCAAAACGCACCCGATCGTTCTCCATGAAGTCACGACACAACATTCGCACGGCGATATCAGAGAATCGTTTTGTTCGTCGCCAGTTTCGCGACGCCTGGCCTTTCTGCAGCCAAATATCGGATGTGAACTGGTTTCGCTCGCATCTCTGATCCTCCTCCGCCGTTCCGAACGACGATTTCAACTCAACCAACTTGCAGAAAGCGGCGGGCAAGAAAAAATGCACGAGCAGACAGCACCGCAGCACCAGTGCGCTTGCGGGCACAATTCGTTGTGGGTGATCGGCCATGCCGGCTAATATTTTTCTTTATTTAGCTTTTTTATGCTTGTTGCAGAAACATTAAGTATGTTTGTTTAAACCTGTCACTGTACTTTCGCAGAATACAGAGCATGAAAAATTTTGGATTTCTGACATAAAAGAAAAAAGTTGGTTTGGACGAAAAAAAGGACGACTGTATCGGGCTTGGTTGAAATTAAATACCCCGTTTGTGGCTAGATATGTGTTTTTGAAACTGGGAACCCTTGTGGCTCGGACACTTCCGAAACGCAACTTGACTGAAACGCCCAGTTTTCGTACTGTATGTGCATTTTATGACGTGTGTGTGTATTATATTATATTATGCATGTGTGTTTTCTGGCTGGAACGTCATGCGTTTTTGTAAAATACGTTCACGTAATTGTTGTAATCATCTTCTGTTTTCAAAACAAACTTTATTGACCAATTTGAAATACCGTTCCAACGCATTTTTTCGTTTTTATTTCAAATTTCATAAAACTAAAAGCATAATTTTGAAATTGTTTGTTCCTGTGTCTGGTTTTAAGGTATCCAGGCGCAAAAAACATTGTGTTTTCTTGCTTCGCTCACGGAAATCAAACCGCAATATCATTTTTATGCAATTACGATGTATTAGTGCATTATAATTGTAAAAGGTTCAAAAACTGCTCCTGTGTGCATTGCGGAAAGTTGGAATAACATAACCCCAAATCGGAATACAGAAAGCCGTAAAAAATATTTTCGACGACCACTGAGTAGTAGGCCACCTGCACTGTACAGCATGTCTACCTGTATGTCTAAAGATTCATAAAACTTTTTCAAATGTTCTGTTTGAAACTTACAGCTTTTTCAACCCCTAATCAACAACAAAACGTCAAACAAAGTCTAAAACAATAAATAAATGTAAAATAATCTTAACTTCATAATTTTTAAGCGAACATGCACATGTTCAACCTAAACCAAAAAATGTTGGGTCATGTTGCTAAACGACACAGAAACAAGAAACATTTTTCTGTTCAGACAGGCAATTGGCGAGGGCAGGACAATGGAATTATCAATACTTGGAAACATTTACGAAAACATTTTGGATTCAAAACAACACATTTTCAAAAGGCTCAAAACAAACCTTTTTCGAAAACCGCCAAAATGGACGACAACAAAATGGCAATTATCTATACAATGGGATGTCGTACTTTACTGATCAGCTTGTTTTTCTACTTTATCTTATTTGATGCCGTCTGTTCACGAAAACTCAGCGACTCATTTATTGTTCATAAACTGTTGAAAAAGTACAATCCGTTCGTACGACCAATGGGTGACACCAACTTCTCGATGCCCATGGGCGGGCCTGTGATTGTGCATATCAGCTTGCTACTGCATGTCATCACGAAAGTCGATGATGCCAACATGGTAAACTCATCACTGACTCATAACACTGCATGCATCCAAGAGTTTGCGCGTGCGTGTGCTGCATGCGTGAGTGTGCGTGCGTGCGTGCGTGCGTGAGTGCGTGGTGCAGTTTCAACAAAAACAGCAAAACGTACAGTCTCACATTTACCACAGTCATTTTGCCTCTTTCTTTCTGCAGCAATACGCTGCGCAAATCATGTTTCGTGAGCGATGGATTGATCGTCGACTCGCATTCGGTGACAAGACAGTCCGTGACTCCGTTGGTCTGCCTCCGTCAAGTCGCCTGTACCCGAACGACGTCGTGCTTCCGATGTACGGAAACGACGGCGAACGCAACTCAATCTGGATGCCGGACACCTTCTTTGCGGTTCGCAGAAATTTTCCCAGCTTTTGATTAGAATTTTCACTTCATTTATCCGAATTGCACGGATTATTGCATTGATTATATCGAAACGATTTTGAAAACTATCGAAAATTACCAGAACGAAAAGGAAGCACGGAAACACACGGTGGACCGAGAAAACCGATTGATTCGCATCTACAGTGACGGCACCATCAAATATAACGTTCGGTTCGTGATTTCTCCAAGCTGGCGAAACACGACTGAATGCAATTTTAGCAATTTTGCAGTCTCTCGTTGGTGCTCTCGTGCCCGATGTACCTTGAACAATATCCAATGGATGTTCAGAAATGCGCGATTGAAATGGCCAGCTATGCATACACGACCAGGTGGTATAATTATAGGCTATCCGCTGATTGGTTGTTGCACACACGTGATGCACATGCTTGCTGTGCAGGTCAGAGACCTCCGCAGCAATGCCTGCATAGAAAGCATGTCTGACGTGTCACCAGCCAATCAGCTTATAGCCGATGATTTACAGTTTCTCTGTGCATGATTATTCGCAAACGACAGTTCAGTTTGCTTCACGACGAAAAGCTGTGTCATTATTGTTTAAAAATTTGTGAATTCTACAGGGACATCTCGTACGTATGGCGTCAGCCGATACCGATGCAGTTAAACGACGACATTCATGAAAAGAGCTCACCGACATTTGCGCTGAGCAATGTCACAACCGGCAGTTGCTCCAGCTGCACTAATACAGGTGAAACACTGCTACTGTGAACTACGGCAGGTATACGGTAGTGATCCCGGCACGAAAAGATTTTCAATTCACGAAAGAAGCTCACCGACGCTCAAGCTGAGCAATGTCACAAGCGGCAATTGCTCCTGGTGTACTAATACAGGTTAAATACTGCTACTGTGAACTACGGTAGGCATACGGTAGCGATCCCGGCAAGAAAATAAATTTATTTTCGTTTGAGGTTGCTACAGTTGCCTGCGAACGAACGTCGTGTTTCGCCGTCGTTTCGGCAACTATTTGATTCAGGTAATTCTGATATCGTTGCAAATTTTTTTCAATTCGCATTGATCCATTTTATGTTGTTTCGATATTGGTGGCACATCTCACAGTTTATACACTTCGAGGTACATACATCCTGTAAAACTTTTCTCGTTAAACAAAAATAAAATAACAATTGTGGTGTGCAGGTCTATGCACCATCAACAATGCTGGTGATGCTCAGCTGGGTGAGCTTCTGGCTCGACAGCACTGCTGTGACGGGACGGACGACTTTGGGCGTGACAACACTGCTGAGTGTCACAGCACAGGTACACATTTGACATTTGTTGGACATACACATAAAACCTGTGCCAGTTTTGTGTCCCATCAACTTTTTGGGCATAACTAAAGCGCCATTCATGGAGCTTGAAGCGCTAGCGTCACTTCGCTGCGCATTCATGAAGCAAAAACAGCGCAGCTGCACATGCTTAAGCTGATGGCAGCGCTTCAGCGCGCGCTAACTGGGTAGACGAATATTAAAAAGTGTTTCTCGTGAAGTTGTGAGATTAGCACACGTGGTTTCAGAAAATTTTTTGTGGTAGCCCCGTTTTCTCAGCATGTGTGACGTCATTCCTGCATGACAGGCTCTAATACTAGCCCCATCTATGTTCAGTCCTCCGTTATCAACAGTCGTCTGCCGCCGGTCGCTTACATCAAAGCAATCGACATTTGGCTGAACGGCTGCATGGCGTTCATATTTTGTGCTCTGCTTGAATTCGCGTGCGTCGCTTTTCTGACGCATCCGCATCGACTGTTGAAGGCAAAGGTGTGTACGATTGAGTGTTTTTTTGTATTTCGGGACAGGGCACAGGAATCACCGTGATATCATCAATTCTTAGCGTGATAGCACGTCCAATAAGAGTGTTGAAAAACTCTGCACTTTTCATAAACCGCTGGCTATTCCACCTAAGAAACGCATCACCACCGCCGCTGTGGTCAGCCAAAACGCGGGCCCTTACAAGCAGCCGACCAGTGCGCAAACGAATGACTGGCTGTACGACATTGAACAACACGATGGCGTCACCGCAACACTGACGCAAGTCTGTGTGGATATTCGGATGATCAAACACTGATTATTGTGCAATTTTTCGAAAAAAACACGCAATTACCGATCCAAAAAAATTTCCGGTTCCGTCGCGCAATCGACTGTTGGTGCCGCTCTGCTGGCACGACTATTGGCCGGACGACATCCTGCCGAGCAGCCAATCAGCGGCGCACCATCAATCGTTCAACAGCCGCTTCAAACGCGAGTCCGGCTTTCTGGACACCATTTTGCAGGCGTTCTTTCAGCCAATCATCACTGTGTTCCCCGACAATCGGGTGCCAGAGTCGCGTGCCGACCAGGCGTCGCGCGTTGTGTTTCCGATTTTGTTCGCCTTGTTCAACGCAGTGTACTGGTATCGGTTTCAGCCGGCCTCGTGGTGAACGGATATAAAGGATTGAATATGAGACCACGTCAGACTCGCATGACGTCACGGCGGCCCCGATTACTGCTTGCGTCGTATCTTTGTGCGACGTGGCTGGCATTTTGTTTGTTTTTCTTGAATTATTGTTTCGATGACCATTACAAACTGTCCCCCTCACCACAGCATGTGCTCGCACAAACGTCACTTTGGTACGCATGATTGATATTGACAATAGGTTCCAATATAACCATTAAAAATATGACAAATTTCAGTACAACATTTAAAAAAACTAAAGTTTCTCAAATTGTCTGCATCGCTTCGTTTACTGTCCAAACAAATTCGCCGATGCCGATGCGATGCTACATTTGAAGATCGGCTGCAGTCCCAGGTTCGGCGCCCCCCTGATCACTTTGTACAGCGCGATACAGCGAATACCGACCAATTGCAAGATGTCCTGCACCGTGGTCGTGTTGATTTGCGGTGAAATGTATACGAACGGGTGATAGTTGCCGTCGTTCAGTAGACTCGGCGAGAGTGGCATGCGGAGACCTGCGCAGGCACAAATACAGGATGATTGGTGAAAGTCGTTGTTGTTGATGTTGACATTTTAGGCGATGTTTTTCTTTCTAGCCACGGCTAACGCAGAGCAGCGCACAGAACGCCATTGAGTAAGGCGCACACCGCTCGGTGGAAGCTCGATCCACCCGAGCGCAAATGAAAGTGTAGATTTCGTTGCACATACCGTAAAGTCTTACATATAAGGTTCCTCCCACTTATAAGACCCCCACCCAAAAGGGCCGGGAAAAAATTCAAAATTTTGACATGGTCAAAATCTCTCCTCGTTTATAAGGCCCAGAATTCCTAATCTTTGCTTTATAAGACCTCCTCCCACTTATAAGGTTGTCACACAAAATTCCACTTTTTTCAAAAATTTTTGATTTTCAAATTTATATAAGGAGACCTTATATGCAAGGCTTTACGGTAAGCATGAACCAATAATGAAGACTTGCCAGTGGTGCTGAGCTGATGTGCAACTAGGAGCACATGTTCAGCAGCCTGAAACAAAAATAAAATGGTTCAAAAGTGAAAAAAAGAAAATAAACAATGGTTGAGTGTAAACAGCAAGTTGCCCCTGAGTGAGTACTGTATAATGGTCATTACACAAAACATTCAGTCAACAGGACGCAATGTGCAAGGAACATGACCATGAACGAACGAAACTTCCCAAGTTGCGCCCCAACCTCGGCAAACGAAGTGTCTTTCAGCCAATGTCGCACGTTCGCAGTGGCGAAAATCAAATAGGCGGTCACTGTGTCGTATTTCGTTGACAACAGGAAGAACAGCTGTAAAACTCGAAAAGTGTCGGAATAAATGGTACACAGCGTTTCGTCATACGTGAAAAATCGCTGTTACTACACACACAATCTTTAAAGGCGGAAAATAATTCAGAAAACGAAAACGACAGGGCTTGGCAACCTTTCGAAAAACGCCGCTACAATAGTGCGGATTGCACAGAACGCTGTACTGCGTGGCTGCGTCGATGCTTCGCCCGTCACACGACGGTTTGTCCATGCATCTCAGTTGGCCGCAACGCTTCGTAACGTCGGCACCAATGCGAAAATCAGTCGCGTACTGTTCATCACGCGCGAGCGTATCGACAAATTTGCCTACGATGATCGAATGACTGATCAGTTGGAGAGATCATTTCACGAAAAAACTATGACCGACCGGCGACCGAGCCAGCAACTGAACGACTGACTGACCCATCAACCAATTAATCGAACAACCGACCGATCTGACCGACTTGGGATCCGATTGTTCAGGTGAACGAGCCGACAAACCGATCCGGCCAACCAACCTGACCGCCGACTAGACCAATTCAGTATTCACCCGATCAACCGACCCGTCGCAGCTGACAGACCACCGACCCGACCCGGCCTCAGCCGACCGGACCCCACCGACTGACCCGACGACTGACCCAATTGACCAGCCGTACCAATCGACCGACCGATGCGCTCAACATAACTTGTTGAAATGTCCGTTTCACCTGTCATGTCCGAGAACGCCTCGTTCACAGCGCCGGCCTGACCAACGTGCAACAGACGCGACGTGCGTCCGGTGATGGAGTGTGCGATTTCGTGTGCGACAACATCTAGAGAGACCAATGGGTAGAAACTGCAACCGCTGCCTTGTTCCGTGTTGTTTGCGAGGACACCTGCAAATCACCATTGACCAGCAACGGTGTTTCGATGCGTGCTTTCCAAAGTGTTCTGTTGCTCTACCCGACCGTCTCCAAACGCGACAATATCGTGCTCCAAAAAGTAAGCGTTGTTCATGTTGCGGCCGAAATGCACGAGCACACGCAGCTGATCATCCGACACTTTCAGGCCAAACCTTTGAAATGATGATTTTCAGTGTTGAGCCAACAGTCCAAGTGGCTTTCAAAATATTTTTCGTTCCCGAACATGGTGAAAAAAGTGTACACAGGCCCACGTCACACACCATTCTCTGAGCATTCTCGCCGTGAACGTGGCGTGCGCGTGCGCGTCATTCGCCGGACTGTACGCGCCGTTTTCGTCCTGTTCGTCATGGTACAGACACGGAAACCGGACCGCCGGCCAGCTGGAGATGCGCCAGAGATTGACGCGACGCAGCGAGAATTGGTAGCGCGCGTGCACGGTTTTCACGAATGCGTTGTCCAACTGGCAGAGCAGCTGGTGATTGGGCACTTTCGTGACCTTGTGGTTGTTCGACTATTGGCGTGTTGTTTCATGGTTTTTGCTATTGTTTGAGTGAGTGGCCGGTTTCAACGAACAGACTATATATACACCTACATTGTATTCGACACACGTCAGGCAGAAAAGGAAATCCAGCAAAGCGGCGCGCACATGGCCGATAATTTTGGTTGACTAAGTTTTAGTGGCAGCTTCCAACAGAAAGACTGTATTAAATATACCAATAGCGAATTGTCGAGCGGCGTGCGTGCCGGCGCGGCACGGCGACCGAGCCTCTCAGGCATGTAATGACGCATGCCGGTTTTGCGGTTGCCGCCGGGGCCAAACGCTTGCACGGATTGATCGGGTGAAACTACGAAATGTCAAGTGTATTTGAAGGCAAGTCTTTGTGTTTTTCTTTGTTGTAGTTCTTGTGCAGTGGCAAGGTTATAACGGTGGTAATGGTGGTGGTGGTGGTGGTTTCGGCAAAAGGTTTGCAACATTTTTTAAGTATTAAATTAAAAATTAATTTAAAAAATTAAATATTTTTAAAAATTTTGAATTTAAAAATTTAATACAGTCCAGAGCAGAACACTGACTTGACCACAATTCTTGCGAATGAACTAATTTTAATTCGCTTGATCGAGTTCAATGTAACCGCGAGACAAACCGGCCGTCGCGGTGTTGTTCCACTCGTAGATTGGCCTCATGTCAACAGCGTACACTCCCATCAGTGAACCGCCATCCGTTTCGAACTCCACAAAGAATGCAACCTTTTGAGAGAAAAAACAGTAGTTTTTAGAAACTTCGGTTTTGCACGGTGCATTATCATAAACCCACAAAACGCACGTCTCTGAAATATAAAAGTTTCCCGAACTGCAAAAATCAACTTTGTTGGCTCCGATACTGCTGACCGACCACATACCGTATTACCCCCATTAAACCCCCCCCCACCATTAATCCCCCCCACCAATAAACCCCCACCCCCCGACCAGTTTCCGAATAATCCCCCCCCCCCACAAATAATCCCCCATGGGGGATTATTGGAGACCTGTTTGAAACACATACCCAGCGAATTCAGTGGCTGGTTGCAGTGAAAGTGATGAAATTGTGCTACCAAAGGCCCCAAATAGGTGAGTTAACAGTAATTTCATCACAAAAGGCTGTTATAAAAGGAAATTTCTATGTAGAGTAGAAGTTTCTGCGACTTTCTTGCCTGCCATGCAAGGTATTTTTGCCATTTTTCAACAAACCCCCACCCCTAGAATTTTTTTGTAAATAAACCCCCCCCCCCCCACCAATAATCCCCCCCCCACCAATAAACCCCCACCCCTAAAAGTCGCTGACGTATTAATCCCCCATGGGGGTTTATTGGGGGTAATACGGTATCAGTCGGTAAAGTGCGGAATTCAAATGGGTTTATAAACCTTTACTTTTAATTAAAATTAACAACAACTCCTTTAATGTACCTCAGCCGCCCTCGTTTCACGGTCCACATGAACGATCGTCTCTGCAACAGCAATTGTGAACGTGCTGCTTAAGCGACGATTGGCTGATTCTAGATCCGGCTTTGAAAACTCCCGCCATTTTTGTTCACGCAAATGTTGCGCAAACTCCGTCGCGTTATACTGCATTTTCAAATCTGATTTGCCGAACAGTTCGGCCAGATTGTCGATGAATACACCGCTCTGAAATGAAAAGCTCACTTTTATGAGCAGACAAACAGATTTGTGAAATTGTAGCCTTGATCGGCTTGTTTGTAACATACTGTAGCTGTGAGATGGAGTAAACTCAAGCGGATTCATTAAATCTTTTGTTCGTTTAGCCCGGACTATCGTTAGCAGCCGGTCAGTTCAAATAAACATTGTGGGCGTTACAACGCTTAAAACTTATGAACGTCCCAAATTTAAATGTCCATTTCCACCTGTCTCTGCTCCGCCGCCAGTGTCATGTTGTTCGATTCGTTTTCCACGTCGGTTGTTCGATTTCCAAGTTTTCTAACAGTCACTGTTTCGGCGGGCAACTGTTCAAAAATGATCTCAGCGCCCCAAACGCGATTTCCGCGAAACAACTGATTGTATCGCGACATGATGTAGCCGGTGCCTGACTTCTCTTGTGTGGACGAAGCCAATTGGTTGCCTTATCAATGTTTTTTCAAGAAATTTCAAGATTTAAAAATTCAAAGTTGCTTAGTGCTTGAATTTTGTAGCCATCGAGTAAAATTGCGAGATGCTGAATTTTTTTAAAGTTGCAGATCAGTCTTACAATGACAAATGAATGCTGCAGACTGTATGCCTTTAACCATACACGTACAGTATGTGTGTTTAAACCTGTCGCTTTTTGCAGAACACAGAGCTCGCGAAAGAATAAAAACGGGATCGGAGTTGCAAGAAGACATATTCAGCCACAAATAGGTTTTAAAATTACAACCAACAAATCCCCTTCGTCACAGACTTCGTGCTTCTTACTGCAATTCAAAGTTTCGCACGTTCTGTATTCTGCAAAAAAGTGACAGGTTTAAACAGACATTCTTCACAAAACATTCTAAGATTTGCCAAAATACCCTTTCCATCGTCATGCGAAACAGTTCGATCATCAGAAAGCATTTCTCGGATCAACTTTCGAACCCTCGCGCGAACCTCCGCCGCCGTCACGCTCTCCGGATCGTCCAGTCGCGCAATTTGCTCGTCCTTCAACGTTTGAATTTGCCGCCGAGAGTTTTGAAAGAGCGACTTCTGCGGTTCACCGCGATCGAACAGCTCAAAGTCTTCACTGTTTACGTTCGGGACGCAGTTTGGACGAGAATTTACCGTTTCAAAGATACTAGGACGTGCGTCAACTACTAGTGTCGGCTTTTGAAGTCCGAAATTCGCCAAACCGACGGTAATGATTACGAAAATCATCATTCGGAGACCGAACACCGAAACTATTGAATAATGTGAAAATAAAAATACTGCATTGAGTTTGCACTGTACGGTACTGCATGTGGTTGAGGCATTTTTGTAAAAAAATGAAAAACTTGTTCTCGCACATGAACCACATCACAGGCCACATTTGTACACAAATATCATACTTGCAAAAAGTAGTAAAATATAAGCTTTTTTGAGCCTGCTTCTCGCGTTTTTCGAAATTCTAAATTGTACGGCCACCTGTTCAATTATAGTTCCCAAAAATACGCTTTTCTACAAATCTCGTATTAGTCCTCTCCCTGTCCTTCACTATTTCATAATTTTAGATCTCTCATTCCTCACCATCGCGTTGTTTTACCATAAACTGCTGTGTGTCAACGTTTTAGTGGAACTCTCTGGAAAGCCTTTTTTATGTGATCAAGTTTGTGGTTTTGACATATAATATAAACTTCCGGGCTCAAAAAATATATGAACTGAACGACAATGCACCCGTTCAAATGTCAAGTCAAGGCATTTTGCTGAAAAAAGTTCTCCGTTTGTTGTGGGTTCTGTCACTCGCTTGACATTCACTTTATTGACCTCTGTGTGTGTAATCTTTTTCGCACAATGGTCGGTCATGAAACAAGGAGTCAAATAAAAGAAAATGAGTCAAATAAGGGTCACCTAAGGTCGCCGACTTGGCTCACGTGGCTTGATCGGTAATTTGTGACATTATTTTTACCGTTGCAAGAGTATGCACCACACCCATATACGATTGATATGAATGAAAAAATATAATAGGTGAAAATTTTTAAAATTGCCATGAATTTCAGTTGTTTACGGTGCCCCAATGAAACAAGCGACAATTTTTAAAATTCCACTTTCAACACTTCTCTTGTTCTTTTCAAATCTCATTTTGACCTTTGGCATTGTTGGTCTATTATTTTTTCTGAGTGGATTCAATTTTTGCTTACTCCCAAGTAAGCAAAAACAAGTCAAAACGCCGATCGATTAACCTTTTTTTAAAACTTCATTTTTGAATGGAGACCTAATTTTCAAAAAGTACATACAACACGGATTTTATGATATGTAAAAAAACATAACAAATGAAATGTGATAAAATGAAGACTGAATCTGCATTCTGCATCTGGTATATATAGACGACAAATTTGGTTTCAAAATCGTAATAATGTAACTAATCAGGTGCTTACTCATGCTTACGTCACTGGAAACCGAAATCTCGTGTGATGCTTTCTTTCATTAGCTTTTGGAAATAAAGTTGACATGGTTTTTTTCAGGCTGCAGATCATTTGTACATGACGCTTTTTTGAATGAAAACACCTTATAAAATTTGAAATCAGAAACAGTATGTCCCATCGGCAGCGGTTCGTTATTCCATTTCTGTTAGCTGCACTACATGTGGCCGCAGTGACAATGCAATCGACTGACCAAAAGTTGGTGGTTCATCTTTGTTTTTCTCGTATATTATCGTCGACTGTAGAAGCACTTTTCTAAAAGTTAGGTGATTAATCTAAATGGAAATCTTTTCACATCATTATTTTAGGACATCGGTGGAGACTTGGCTTCATCGAGACGAGAAACGATCACCGACCATACCGTTTGCTATCAGAAATGATTTTTTTGTCTTTCCCTATTACAAATATTACATTAGACACCTCGAAAAGAAACCGGTCACTTTTCACCATGGCTAAACTTTCTCACACTGCTGCTACTATGCAGCTGGGTGTGGGGTGAGAATCCAGTGCGTGTGTACCGTGTACTCAACTGTGACTTTTTGCTGTTCTTGTTCTGATTCTGTTCTTTTCATATCCAATGTATCTAATTCTTTTCTAAATGATTTATTTTGTTTGAATTTGCAATACGTAAATACCACCGTTTGTAATTCCAGCATCAGAGTGGGGAAAAGTGGCACACACAAATCACAACCCTGTATACTGAGTTGAGCAGCATACATGAAGCAGTAATTTTAATTTAATTTTAAGGTTAAAACCATGTAGCTACATATACCGTAAATAAAGTCTTGCATAGAAGGTCTCCTTATATAAATTTGAAAATCAAAAATTTCTGAAAAAAGTGGAATTTCGTGTGACAACTTTATAAATGGGAGGAGGCCTTATAAAGCGAACATTAGGAATTCCTGGCCTTATAAACGGGGCAGGATTTTGACCAAGTCAAAATTTTGCATTTTTTGGTTTCCCGCCGTGTGCCACTCCGCCCACTTTTGGGTGGGGGTCTTATAAGTGGAAGGAACCTTATATGCAAGACTTTACGGTATTTGAAAACTACAACGGCGTCACTAATAGGGATGGAAAAAACCGGTTTTTTATATTTTGTGAAAAGAAACCAGTTTCTTTTCACGGTTTCAAAACTGTTTTAAAACAGGACTTTTATCTCGAAAAAGGTTTTCCAGCTTCAGAATATTGCTCTGGATTTTGCCAAACACACAATTTAGCAAGAAAAGCTGGCTAAAACCTGTTATTGTCGGTTTTGTGAACGATAATCAACGGTGTTCTAGTCACCAACAGGCATCAGAACTCAACAACACCATTGAGTGGTGGATTCGACGACTAAAAATTTGGATTTGTTTCGTTTCGACGACTGAAAAGTCAGATTTTCTGTTGGTAAAAACCGGTTTTTTTATTTTTGGCGTGAAAAGAAACTAGTTAAAAAACCGGTTTCTTTTCGTGCCATCCCTAGTCACTAAGTTCATGTACTGCTTCATGAATACCCCTTTATTTCATGAACTCATGATTGTAACACACAATTATACAAACAGGTCAGGTAAAATATCCAGGCCTGTGGAACAAAAGAAACGGCAAACCGGGTATGACGAAGAATTCAAATCAAGACAAGCTAACTGAGCATAACAATTAATTCACTTTAGTTTTATCAAAATTCATTATTCTAAAATTGGCACCAGTAAATCACACGAATTGGTTTCACTACTTTTTGATCAGTCAGAAATAACTTGTTTTTGAATAATCAGCAAAATTATGTTATTATCAATTTTTCTGGCTCTGCGAGTCAATGCGTTTGCAAACATTGAAAGGAACCTAGTTTCAATCTTCATATGGCAATTCAAAATAACCTAAGTGACTCGGCCCTAGTTAGGGGACTCGGATCACTTTACCAATTTTGAATTCCCGATGCATGAATCTTTGCCATGCATGAAATTGTTTACCTACCCATAGGCGCATTGAGTCTTAGTACCAATATAAAAGATAATAATAAGAATTCTAAAGAGGCAATAGCACATGCTAGGTCACAATTCTGACAGGTGACAGTTATCTAAAATCTGAAAATCTAAGATTATGAAGTTTCAAAGTAAAAAAATCTCCAACGTAGAATTTCAAGCGAGATGACAAGAAGAATTTGAACGTTTAATATGAAATTTGTCTACAAAACTACAAAATTAGTTTTGATGAGACCCAAAAAATAATCATATTAGCAAAATCGTTGAAGCAAGCTAAAATCATTCACAATATAATAATACAGATACGCAAAGATACAAAAATAAAAAAGTTCCAAAAGTAATTCATTGGAGCATACAAACGTGTCCAGAAAAACATCCTGACAATTCTTTGATTGGCGCCAAATCGGCGTTTTAGTCCAGAACTGAGATTAGAATGTAAATGTCAAAAAAACGCTAATTATGATAATTTCCAATGGTAAAAACGAATCACAAACTTCAAGAGCAGTCACTCAGACCAACAAAGTCACATCGTCAAGTCGACCTGTTTTTCGACGGCCTCAAACTCGACCTGATCCTTCCACTGAACCTGCGAGTGTTTCAGAATCGCGCGGAGCATGCTGTCGATGCGGCGTTGCGCGTCGTTCATCGCTCGCAGCTGCCCGTGCAGATCGGCCACCTTGAGCGCGAGCCGCTCTTGCGCTTGCCGCAGCGTCACCAGCGGCTCCTATGTGACGTTCGTTCGTTAGATTCGTGTGAACGCCATCAAGGTTGAATTGAATCACAGTAATACGAACGAATGTATCGGATTTGGTTGAAACCAAACACTAATATTTGTGGCTAGATGGGTTTTCCTGCAACACCGATACCGTTCGTTTTTCGTTCGCAAGCTCGCGAAAAGAAAGTGGCAGGTTTAAACAAACAGACTGTATAGTATTAGTATACTGCGCACAAACTACACTCGACTAGATCAGATCCACAATGGATCCAATTCATTGTGAAAAATATTGATGTTTTTAGATTGGTAGCGGTGGACGGATCGGTGAGACGAATAAGAAAACAACTCCTCACACACCGTCGGCGAAACTGAAGATAAACGTTTGAAAAGCAAAAAAGGCATTCAAGTTTACTGCCACATTCCGGGTAGTGGTGCTCCGAGTCTCATCGCAAAACAGCAAAGCAAAGCATGACAGCACCGATGGCTGCTCACCGATTCCCTGTCCAGTTCACTGGCGATATTTGCGATCGACAGTTTCGCGGGCTCCTTGAAGATCAGTCGCCTCAGACGCGACATCGCGGTCGGCTTCGCGAACGGGCGCATCGTCATTCGGCCGACCGTCCAACGCCGGCGGATCTTCTCCGGAAGAATCTGCTCGACGTGAAGCACAAGCTCGACCTGCGAGATGTTTTAGTGGTTTTTTGGTTGTTTTTTGTTGTTTTTTCGTTGTTTATTTTGTGGAAAATTATCATCTTTTTGTATCTTTTATTTTGGTCCCGAGACCCAATGCGCCAATAAATAGGTAAGCAGTTTTTATGCATGACACGGGAATCGAAAATCGGTAAAGTGATCCGAGTCTCCCAAAAGAGCGCCGGGTCACTTAGGCTACTTTAAATTGGCACATAAAGATTGAAAACAGTTTCCTTTCTAGGTCTGCAAACGTATTGAGTCGCAGAACCCAAAAAATTGATAATAGTTCGTTTCGTGTGCTCTGCAGATTCGGGTCAACCGAGACGGTTGAATTGATTGACTGGCCAATTAAGACTCAACACAGTGATTGAATGAGATGGCTACACTTGAACAGCTAACGTTTGTATAATAGCCTGCTTGTTTTGTCCACAAATGTGCGTCTTGCCTGCCTGACTGGCCATATGGCAATTATGATCACACTGATACAGATAACGACCACAACAGTGCTTCCAAAAGTGTCTTATTTTGATGAGAGTCCTTATTTTGACTAAGTTATTTTACCACACAGATATTCGAAATAAAAAAAACACACACAGACCGTCATGGCAAGTCGCTTCAGTTGCGCTTTGTCCTGGACGCCTTTGATGTCGTCCACGGCGAGACCAACCTGAACACCAGAACATTTTAACCACGTGGCAGATTTAAAAAAAGTCCGAAATAAACAACAAACAAGTAAATGCGGTACTCTCAGAAGACAACTACGTAGCTTTTTGTTGGCCAAAAAGAACTCAAATTCCTTGTGGCAGGGGCATATTCTTTGCGTAAGCCTCGCAGTACGAACCAAACCAACGAACCAATAGATTCATGATCAGTATGGTCATGATGATCACAAAGATGCAGAACAACGCCGACGACATGACGGCGTAGTTTAAGCGGTCGATATGATCGCTGAAGATCGAGTCATATTCGAATTCACCGATCATCATCACGGTCGTTTTCATGATCGCGAATGGCACTCGACTGAACGCTGGCTGCAAGGTGAGCTGGTTGCAACATTCTTTAGAGAGGCATTCATGAAAGTAGCATTTAGTGACGCGTAGCTTCAGTTCAGTTCACCTTTATTTAGCACTGAATTGCCCGGACGAATTGCATAAAGTCATGCAAAATTACAGACCAACCGCAGTTGCGTACATTGGCCTAATGCGTAGCAATGTTAAAACTAGCAACGCGGTCACTAATTACTACTTCATGAATGCCACATTAGTAGAATTTGTCGGTTCCCACTGACATTCAGTTCTGCACAAAGACATAAACACTTGACCAGCATGCTGATTGGCGGTTACAGTCGTCAACCAAACAGGAATCCCAGTCCAATCAGCAAACGAAAACATACAAAGTTCGCTGGTTGGTTGGTCACACTCAAAACTGCGAAGCCGAAGGCACCAGCTAATCGGTCAGTAAGACTATAAGTCAGAAATGTAATATATGAGTTTTCAATCAGGCAAAAATCAATTAGCCAATTAACCAACCAATCACTAAATCAATGCCTTACCATATCCTGAAACAGCGTATAGAACGCCAGTGCGAACGCAGCGATGAACAGCAAGAAGACGACCAAGAATTTCATGAACGTTTGCAGAATGTCGGTGAACATCACCACGTAGATGCCGAAGAGCGGAAATTTTCGAATCATCAACACGAGGTTCATCCAGGCGAGAAATATCACGGCAGCACCCAGTTGCCATTGCCAGCGCTGCGAAATGATGGGTTACCGTACCCTTTTTGTGGCGAACAAAAAAGTAGAATTGCAGATAATCAAAAGTTCAAGATAAGTCTAGTTAACGTAAACTCACGTATCGCAGACCGGTGTATTGGCAGCAATCGTTCAGATCGAACACGAACAGCAGCGCACCAACGTAGACCGTCCATTCAATCAGATTCTCCCATGAAAGATACGCCAACAGGCGTTGGAACATTTGAAATACCTGGAAAGTTTAAAAAAAACATTTTCAAAACAAGTTAACGGCTTGAAAAGCGAGGATTGAGGATCAACAAGAAATCTGTGGTTGAAAAGTTGAAAATATCAACAGAAACGCCAGCGAAGGAAGCTACAGTTTAGCAAGAAGACTCATTTACTCAGAGGAGGACATCTGCAGATTCCAAGGAGATCAAAAAGTATAAGAAGGAACTTGGAAGCGTTGGGAACTTTTGCAAATGAATATGGAAAAAGGGAACTTTTTTATAAAGGGCGCGAAAATGTTCAATGAATGAATATAGAAATTAGAAAAAGAACGCCAAAAAAAATGACAGAATATTCAGCTGCTCTCATTTCACTCACCGTGCGTTCCGTTAAAACGGGCGTAACATTTGGAGCTATCTGAGTTGTTACGCAAAGAACGTGTAAGAACAGAAGAAACCTCCACCATAATGGATAAATGGCTAGTCTTCAGTTTCAGCCCTCAAAACCAGTGAAACAGTCATAAGCGTTGTCAAAACCGAAAAAGTCATGCTGTCACATCGGGATGTTACATTTACACATACACACAGGCAATTGGAATGAAAGTGGATGAGAAATAAGTGAGGCAAATGATGAAGAATATCTGAAATACTTTAGCAGTGGTAAACAGGTGCACAGTTCTCATCGCCGGCAGTCATGAACAAACAGTCAATTTTCAAGCATTAATTGACACAGTCGACTTTTATACAGAACGTATTTGTTCTGTTGTTGTTAAATTGTAAAAAAATTGAAAATCCACTTTCCCGGCCTCTCAAATTTAAGGAATATGAAGCGTCAAGTCTGAACTACCTCCTTCAACATGTGGAATATTGTCAGCACGAATAGTCCAATCTGGCAGAACGTGGTGGCGGTGTTTCGCTCGATTTGATGCTCTCTGTACCACTGGCAGGTCGCGTCGTTCAGCAGTGCGTCAGTGTCGTTCAGATCGTAACGATCACGAACCATGTACGGAGCGGGCGTTAGCACCACGAAGCTGTAGATGGTGTTCAATAGAAGCGAAAAAACAACAGCACGCTTTTAGCAAAAGAGAAAATCAACAGGAAATGACGTTGATTCTGTTACAACGATGTAATAAAGCGAATTTCTTCGTTTCCTTCCACTTCACACTTTCCCGCTTACACGGTTAATAAGGCCAAAAATATCAGGTACATCAACAGCGCCAAATAGTAAACGTAGCGGCCAAATCGGTTCCATTTATGCCTGAGGAGGCTGATCACCAATGGATGCGCCAACAGATGACCACGCTCTTCGTAGACCTAACATTTCAACAAACAACTGATTACACGCACGAGCATTAAGCAGCCAATCAGCGTGCTGCATTCGCATTGTTAATTGAAAATGTAAGCAAATCAGCAATTCCAAGTTGTATCCCGTAAATACGTGCGTTAAAATGTCTATACAACCGACCATAACATTCAACGGGTGGTACTTGTAAAGAATGTTTGTCTTTTTCGTGTAGGGTGTTGCGACCTCCTTCAGGTTGCCTTCATTGTCGAACGGACTCGTCTCGGCGTTTTCTAAAAGGAACAGTTCTCGTTACGTTTATTTGGATTTTATCAAAAATGAAAAAAACCGAAGAAAAAAAATGTCCAGAGCCATTTCAAAAACGCAAATAATGTAACAGGTTCACGTACTTTTCACCAGCTCATCTTCTTCGTCAGCCGCACTGCGTTTGAGCTTTTGATACTGAACTTCGTTGTACTCGAAATAGGCGTCGTCAATGAATTCGTAGTCGAATGTGATGCTGAAAACTGTGGCGACAATGTATTTGATCAAAAAATCTCAATATTTATACTCCACTTAAACCGGCTGTTACGATTTGGTTGATCAGTTTTTAAGGCCACGTGTCGCCATGCAGACCAAGCGGGTCAATTTTCGACGTGTATCCACTCTTTTTATGTCACATAAACTTTTTTACGCACGAGAATTTCGGCGTGTCACGGACGCCGTCCTTTTTCAGACACCGATTCAGAACCAGTTCCGCCATTTCGGGCATTCGTTTGACGAGTTTTCGCATCGGCGAATTCAGGCCGCCATCCGGCAGCGGCATGCTGTTGCGCAACAGGTCACGCCAGACGTTTGTCTCGATCAGCGTGCGCACGACGTCTCTGAAAGTTTATTAAGGAGAAACATTTGCATTTTAGAGTCACATGTTCGTTCGCAGCTTGCCACGATTGCATTGCATTTGATTTTAGGCGCCTGAGAAAAACTTGAAAGTAACCAAGCGGTTGCATTAAAGTTAAAGATACGTGTAAAGCTTGTTCGATTAAACCATTTAGTTGTTCGCAGCGCGAAACGAACGAAAATTTGTGTGACTGAAGAAAGGGATTCGTGTTGGAAAAGACGAAAAATCCACTTGCGGAGATACGTATGTGTCTTCCCCCAAGTTGATCGCATCTAATTTTTTAATCAAATTTGCGCTCGCTGTTACTTTGTGCAAAAAAGCGACAAGTTTATATCGACATCCTTTAAATTGATTCCTCCGGGAACACCGCCAATCCTTCTGGATCCATTCCCGTGACTGCCACTCACTTATGCCCACTAGAGATCGCCAAATCCAGAGCGTTGTTCGAGTCCTTGTCCAGCAGTTTCACGTTGGCGCCACGATCGATCAACAGTTTCACCAGGGAGACGTGTCCATTTCTGGCGGCCAAATGCAACGGCGTCGTGCCCGTTTTGTCCTCCGGATCCACCGGCGCGTGATAGTCGAGCAGGGTGGTCGCCGTGCGAAGCCACCCGTTCGCGGCAGCACAATCGAGCGGCGTCCAAAGGATTCCGTTCCGGGCGGCAATGTCCGAGCCGTATTCCAGGAGCACACGAACGACGACGTCGTGGCCTGACAGTGAACGAACACCGTTCAACTCTCTATATCATACACAATTAGCTGATTGGTTCGTGATCACACAAATTGCTTCGCACTGCTTTAGAGGCCAGAGTCCATGATTGCACACAGTGTATGCATCACGTGACCACAAATCAATTTGCTGATTGTACAACATATGATATCGAGTTAGACGGTATTATTCATTTTTGGAGCAGTTTTAGAACTAAATTTGAGGAAATCGGGACGGGTATTGTATGTCTGTTGAAATCTGTCCCTTTCTCGCAGAATACAAAACATGCGTAACATTGAATTACAGTGAACGGAACGAATGTATTTGGTTTTGGTTTAATGAAACACCACATTTGTAGCTGAATATGTTTTCTTGTCACTCCGATCCCGTTATTATTTTTGTCGCGAGCTCAGTATCTTGCGAAAAAAAGTGACAGGTTTAAACAAACACACTGTACAACTTCTGGGTTAACAAAACGGAGAATTGTTTTGTTTTTGTCACATGCAAACTTTTAACGTGCGGTTTGCGTTCAGTGTCAATTTTGGTTCTTAGTTCAATCTTCAGGTCACCCAACTCTCTTTCCACGGTTACTATTTGATTGAAATAATGCATTTTGTGGCTATCAGTGTGCATCACGTTTTCGTCCGTTGTATTTCCATTCCCAAGATCATTCGCCAAAGCAACTTATCATGCAACTTTTTTCATAAACTTATTACTTTCTGGTTGCTCGCCATCATGGACACATACACATACATACACATTTCCCTCTGCTCCAGTCTTCAGCTCGCATTCTAACATCCGTTTCTCGTCCATATGGAATCAATAAGAAGATGCTACGGACGATACACACAATAAAGCTTGCTTCAGATCTCGAAGAAAGATCGTATGCACAAAGTCGAATGTCGAAACTCCGCGTAAAACACGAACGACCGTTGCAATACCAAGTACGGTATTGAATCTCATTAAACAGTACAGCAACTTATTTTATTATCACCAAGCAGATTTCATTGAGAAGCGAAGAAAGAACAAAAACACGAACCGAAGCAGTTTTGCGGAAAAACTTTCCCGACTATCAGGTTCGTTTGCAGTGGGTTCGTGTTGAGACTCGAGCCAATACGGCAGATATACTGACACCCTTGGTACAGCTCTGACATCGCTTGAGTTTGAGGACGAAGCGTCGCATGCATATTTACCATCTATATCTTTCTCGTTTCTGTTGAAAAACGTTAAAAACTTTCTTTCCTGAGGCCTGCACCACACCGGATGTCACATCCGTTGTGTCCACAGATGCAGATACGAGCGCACGCGCGCGCTGTTTTGCATTTTTTCTCTGTATATCGGAAAAAAGTAGAAAACGGATGACGAAGACGAACAAGGCCTTTCATCGAGTATGCAAAACAGACGCCGACAGCAGCGAAGGAACTTGCCCGCGCACAAAATTCAGAGGCTGGTCTCTGTGTTACGATAAGCAGTGTTATTTTTAAATATCAAAACTTATCTGGTGCACTGACTACGGTATATGCGGTGACTAGTAATTTGAGATGTTTAATAATTTCAAAAAATCGAAAAATAATTTTGACTTCTTCTTTGTGGGTGTGTTTGGTTAGGAAGAGCAGTCGCAGACGGTTTTACAAATCTGATGTGAAAATCAGGATCGCTTCAGGAAACAGCTACACGATATTCCTTGACTCTTCTGAGTTTTCCCCATCCGACCGGATGTCGATGGCAAATTTGCCTGTCCTGTCCCATCTTATTGCCGAAGTGCAGTAAGGACAAATTGACAGCAAAGCCAGCAGCGCTGATAAGTTGAGGTGCAACATCAGCCGTTTATTTTCAAGTCCTACACAATCTGGTTGAGGTGCTACATGAGTCCCGGTGTGGTCTCCCGCCGTGACCGCACCGACAGACAGCAGTATTGGTGCAAACCAAGCAATAAAGCAGGCCAGGCCCAGCCAGCCGTTCTTGTGTTCTTTATGTGTGTCTCTGTCTGTCTGCCAGCAATCAAGCCACTAGCCACCAACAGACCGATCGTGTAGACACCCCACAACCGCACGTGCTCTGATTATGATAGAATTTCATTGCTTGAGCAATTTGTACGATGTGTGTTGCAGATTGTGTTGGCGTTTTTTTTGGGTGTTTGAATTCGTGGTTTCAATGAAAATTGCATTTTTTAAAGGTGTGACTTTTTTCATGGTAGTTTGCCAGGTACCTGGCGGTGATTTTGTTGTGGGGTTATCAGCAACAATATTTTTACGACTTTGTATCTGTGTTTCTCTATTAAGTCTCACTGAAATCTAAAAAACGATTGTTTTGTGCTTGACGAACAACTAATTGCTTGCGCCTGGCATTGTTGACTGTACAAGCACAGATGGACCACACAGCAGTAGGGTGTAGTGCCGTGAAATCTCAAATGTAAAAGTTTTACTCGCCACACGACCACGATGGCCATATTTTGACGTTCACTTCTTGAGAAGACAGTCACAGAAGCAACCAGCGACGAAGTGTGTTCGTATGTACATTTGCGTTTTTGCTGTTGTTACGAACATATGCGACATGGCACACATGGTACATGCACGTTTTTATCGTGCTGCATGCAACGAAATAAGCCTTCAAATACGCAACTATAGCCTTTCAACATATAAATTTCTGCTTGGCTTCTGTCTGTTCCGGCGTCTCAGTTTGATAGCAGCATGATGCCCAGTCTGCGCACTCCAGATAGCGCACAACAACAAGCACAACAAGCCATGAAGCACGTATGCCTCTCAACAACAACGACCACCACAACAACAACAAAACCTCGCGCCACTAAGCAGACGACAGTAAACCTCAAACGCGCACTCTTTCCTACGCGCACATACATGCACCAAAACAGACCTCATGTGTGTGTGCATGTGCTCATAAACACACGCAGCGTGACGCCATACAGAGAAACATGCGTCTCGATAAGACGTGAAAGAACACAAGTCCACAACGTGACATGTATGGTCGGAAACTGGTCGCTGGTTAGGAACGCTGTATTTGAGGACACGTCAAAACGATATGCTTGAGCAGAACATGAGATGCTTCTTGTCAAAACATTTAATTTAGGGCCCATTCATGCACTCGCACGCGCTAAATTCGAGCTTCAACCTCCTTGAATGGCACTTTAGGAAGTCAATCGACCTGGGTGTCCTCGTGGTACCGTACCGCGTTGTCATTTGGTCAACGGGGCCAGACAGAAGTCTGTCCACAATGATCTTGTGTTTAAGGCGAACTTCAATAGTATTTCGAAATTCGAACTTGACTGACTTTGATCCTTGTCTCAAGTTTGATGGAAACTCGGCGCCTCCAAACTGTGTGTGCGAGTGTGCCAAGTGCAGAGTGTTTTACAACCACATGTGCCGAACTCACACTCGCTCAAGCAGGATTGTATTCAAGCGAGAGAGACACATCGATGACAGTACGGAGGAGGCGCTACGACGAGGTACGCGCACAATATATACATATATATGTATAATGTTGTGGGTGCGGTTTTATACCCTTTCACAGCATGCAGCTGACGCTTAACAGCAACCAGAAGTGTTGTCGTCGTCGTCGTCGTCGTTGTGTCGTAAGGCTTACGCGCATATGCGCAGTAGTCGTTTTTAGGTAGATGACAACAACAACAACAACAACCGTCGAGGAGATACAAACCGTGCGCACGCTTTATTTCCATACATTACAGAGTAGGCGTGCGCCGTTGCGAAATCAAGAGAATAAAGGCCTAACTGCCTCAGAAACCGTAGAAGACTTGTGTCCTTTCGGAGAGCAATGCGACAGTCGGAGTCGAAGAGGAGTATACGTTTGCTATATATACACATATATTGAGGCCGCTGGCGCGCTACAAGCGCAAGGGTACACCAAGCAAGAAGACGGCCAGCCACGGACCTCCACGAGTGCATGCAAGCAAGCAAGCCAGCAAAACTCTTGCGCACAGACAACAACGACGCCCGTACACACACATGACGGCCTGTTATATCATGCATGGAGCTTGTCCATATCGAGCGCTTGCTAGTGCGCATAAGCAGAGCCTGTACAGCTTGCACGCCTCAGAAGCACGCTTTGCAGCAGCGTCCTGCTGAGCACGCGCACAGACGCACACACATGCTCATTCGTACGGTTCTAGGCTCTAGTTCTGTTCAATTTTCGCAACGTTTTTCGCTCTCTCGTTCTCTTTCTCGCTCATTCGTTCACTGTCGCGCCTTGCGCCGTGTTGTGCGGTTCTGCTGCTGACACACTGCAGCTGCGCCTCAGAATTCGGGTTTTCTTTCGTACTCGAACAAAAAAACATTCATTGCAAATTTACCTCGTCGTTGCGACGTTTTCTGGTTGCAACGTTGCAAAGTAAGTTGGTTGGGTATGTTAAAATTATGTTGACTACCATTTTTGGTGAAGAGAACTTGTTTTTTAATAAAGTTCTGGTTTGAAACCACAAAATTTATCCAATTGGTTAAGGAAACATTTTGAAAATGGGTTATGATCTAAAATCCGTCCAGACTGAACGATGACAAACTTGTACTTGGACAATAATTCTACTCATAAATCTACAAGAATCGTTTTCAATTACGGTCACAACGTATGCCAATGCGTAACAGCTGACGGATTCGATAAACCACAAAATTTCAATTCGGCTTGCTGGAAAACCAAGTTCGCTTATTCGCTGCTCATTCGCGTTCACTGTTTCGCCTTGGTGAGACACAAACGATAACGGCCCCGATAAAGTTAGAAACATTATTGGGACGTACGAAGCAACAACTAAGGCACGCGGTGAATGCTAGGCTGCAGCGAACTAATTCGATTTTTCATTTGGAAAGCCTTTTATAAGCGTCGATTTATGTCGAAATACTATGGCAAGAGAAATGCCAGAGAAAGGAAAGGTAAGCGTGATTGCATGCTCGTCAGTTGTTTTTTTCTTATATTTGTTATGTTGCCAGTGTTAGTAGGTTGCCTTTTTCAGTTTTGTCGCGTCTCTATTGATATACTTGGCGAGTTTGTTGTTGCTGAGTTCTGGTATAACCTTTTATAGCATGTTTATTACGTTTTTATGATTTCAGTCTGTGGTTGCAATGGCACTGCTTTTTGGAACTTCCAAGTTGTTTGCAATGAATTCAGTTAAAATTTCAAATTCGACTTGCGCGTTGATTGTGTTGTCGGTTATCATGACAGCATTATGATTGTTGTTTGTCGGTTTCCGTTTCTGATTTCACAAGTACTGGCTTTTTCTGTGTGCGTTTTTTATACAACAGACGACGTGGTGCCATCTTTCCCGCGATTGGTATGTTTTACACCAGCATTGGACTAATCATCAACCACAGCATTGAACTTTCAAACTTGATTGTTTTCCTTGCATATTGTTACAGCCATTCCCACCTAAGATGGATTGAAAGTGACTTGCGAGCGACAGACGGCCACACATGGTACCCCAGAGGATACAGTAACTAGAGTCACTGAGGACTGCATCATGGTTTATCACGGCTCGAGCAGACCTTTCACAATCACATTCCGTTGTTTCCCACCCGTTTATACCGTCACAACTGTAAATAATTCATTCACATTAATTGACTGTAACACTGCGTCTGAGTGCGGGTGACCAATGTGAATCTGTCAATTCTAAATTGTAATATAACAAAATTACAGTTTTTTGATACAGTAAAATTACAGTTTTATCTGTGAAATGCTGTTTCATTCAGTTTAAATTTTAAATGCCAGTATTGTTCAATTATCAACCCACCATCGTGTATACCGTGAGATAAAACTGATGAATTTTTATTTTACGGCTAAGAGTAATGTACCGCCGCTCTTAACTGCTTACAGTCGACAGTGTGAAGTGGCACTACACAAAATTCCTCAGTTATCTAGGTCACAAAGTGAATGAATAGCTGACCACCAGAGTACCGTAATCGGTAACATTAACACCAAAACTCCTATGTCGTTGACAAATAACATGCAACACGGTATTTTCTGCGGACGTTTGTATCCGCAAATATACATACCGCTAAAATGCACACGGGTAAGAATGAAATGTTCAAACTAACGACAATTGCAAAATTCACCTAGAAATCCGAAATTGGAATACAAGCTGCCACTGCTCACGGTTCCTGCTGCTCAAAGTCGTGCCGGGACAACATACCGTAGACTGCAGATACCGCAGGGAATGTGCTCGTATCATACATCTGACATCCATGACGTGCCAGTACTGGGGATGGTTGATATGGCTCAAAGCGTCAGTAGGATATAGTAACTATCGCCCTCGAGTTCTCATAAGACCAACCAGCCACTGAGAGCAATTTTAATATTAAATAGCGAGCGCGATCATATTAGATGCACACAATGATGGACGAGCAAAGGGTGACGGCACTTAAAATTACAGACAAGAGGCCACAAAATTGCATCCGTGGGAAATTTCATCCAGCTTCTGTTAAATTATAGATGAGCACTATCTTGGTGTCGAAGTAACGTCGAATATTGTGCTGGTTTTCAATGATGATCGCCACCCTGAAGCATTTTAGTTTTATCTACTACAGTAGCTTTTAATTCTGGCTTTATAAAGTGTCATTTAGTGCACCCGCCTAGCCACACACTACTTCTATTGGTTGGGGGAGAAGAAGGCGATACAGGTGTTTCACGGAGGGCCACTGCTCGTTTACAGCGTCCGAGGGAGAAGTTGATAACAGGCGGTAGTATTCAATATTTTTATTCACAGTTTAAACGCGTGCGCGCATCATTGCGCAAACTGTCCCCGCTCACCGGCAATGGCGGCGACGTGCAACGCCGTGTTCGACTCCTCATCCTCGTCGGCGGTGATCATTTTGTTGTGTCGCAGCAGTGCGAGCACGCACGCCGTGTGACCCTGCCCGATTGAAAATAACAATTGAAAATAAACGTTCGTTTTGAAAAAAGTTCCAGCTTGACTTGCATACCAATAGATAAGATTTTAGTTGTTTGCAATAGGGAAATCCGTAGAACTGGTATTCGCTGTTGTCTTGGTTCTGCGACTCAATGCGCGCATAGAGAGGTAAGCGGTTCCATGCGTGCACGCGGGAACTCAAAATTCGTAAAGTGACCCGGGCCGCTGAGAAACGATCGAGTCACTGAGGGCCATTTTGAATTGCCGCATCAAGCATGAAATCAATTTCCTTTCGACGTGTCTGCAAACGCACGGAGTCGATGAACCAAAAAAATGTAATAATAAACCAACGTATTTCGCAGCCAGATGCAACGGCGATTGCTCCTCCTCGTTCTTCTCGTCGATCTTGGCGCCGTGTCGCAGGAGGTACTGCAAATTGTGCGGGTGCAATCTTGTGGAAACACGACCGTTGACAAGAAATGAAAAAAAGTTGACATATGATAAAAATGACAAGTAGATTATAAAAAATTTCGATCGTTTCGCATGCACCTTGATCACGTCCACCTGGCCACGATGTGCGGCAATGTGCAACGGCTTGTCACCATAACGATCGGCGCGATTGATCATCTCATCGCCGATGCGCTTGTCTCGCACCAGTAACTGCAAATGGAATTTATGTGTCATGAGTTGGCAATAACAGAAAACAACGACTGAAACGGTAACACGTGAACGGTACATGTACTATAACAGTGTGCAAACGTTCGACGGCCAAGAATGAACCGAATCTGCCGGCATTATACCGGCTATGGGGGTCTGCCCGTCCAATCGGTCGCAAAAAAAACGATCAGCGGTTATCGCAAGTGACAATGAATCCAAACATCAGCACAAAAACGATTTCCGGAACAATGCAAATATAGCATAGTGCGAGAATTTCAAATGTTGCTGTTGCATTTCAGTCAGTCAGCACTGGTGTGCCATAATTCAACGAACAAAACACGGTTGCATTGTGTGCGACCTTGATGACGGACAGTCGATTGTACTCGGCGGCGAGATGCATCGCCGACTGGTCCTGTTTGTTGGTGGCGCGCGCGTCCACGTCCATCGCCAGCAGACTGGCGACCGTCTCCGCGTGGCCCTCCCGGACGGCCGTCAAAAACGGCGTGAACGAGTGCTTGTCACGGCACTCGACGTCGGCGCCACGCGAGTACAGGTAGTCGATCACCTGAAGGGGCGCATTCATGAAGGCGAAGTACGTGTGTACGACCTGTTTTTTTAAACGTGTCCCACTGAAATGAAAGTCATGTGCCGCCAAACATGCGCTTGCCGCTCACTGCAAACCAGACTTTCCGTTTAGCCGATTTCTTCCCGCAAACAAATGGTGAATGTCGAATCAGTCACATCAAACTGACATTTTAGTGTCTGTACTTTGATAAACGGGCGTTTTTAAAGCAAATAACGTTATTTTAGCCCGGACACGTTTGAATAAATCTACAATATTACAAAACAACAAACAACGACATTTTCAGTTTCCTTCCAAACGATGGTTTTCAATAGTTTTATGGTGTCTCTTTAATTAACGATATGGCTGGTTTCTCTTGATGGTGCATTCATGAATCAGTAGTATTTAGTGACCGCACAGCCCAGCCGTGTGGCTATGTGTTTCAACTCAGCTACGCGTCACTGAATACTGCTTTACGACTGCCACCAAAACGAACACGAACGAAACAGTAATTTAGGCGATTATTTTAAGCCAGGGCTAACCAAGAATAGTCATTTCGGTGGATACGTCAGAGGATAACCCCGATTTTTGACGAAACACAAAAACGATTCCGGAGCAACATTGTCGATGTTGGTGATTTTGGCAAAACTGTACCCAAACGGTCATAAAGCGAAATGTTTCAGTTAACAAGCGCAGAAAATAATTGTTACTGAAAGCGAAGCGATAAAAACCATACAGTTTGAAAATCTAACCCAAAAAAACAACAAATGACAATGTAAAGTTAGACCTTGAAATGATTATACTGCGCGGCACGATGCAGCGCCTGTTGATTGTCTTGATTCCTTGCGAATATATCAGCGTGATGGGTGGTCAACAGTTGCACGATCTTCAGATCACCATTAATCGCTGCGATGTGCATCGGCGTTGCGTCCATCGTGCGTCGGGCGTCAACGTTCGCGCCTGATTTTTTTTAAATTTTATATTTTTTTTCAGGTTTGCAGGCGGAGGTTGGTTTGCACAGAACGCATGTATCACGTGATCACCAACCAATCAACTAGGTGGATATCAATCAATCAATCAATCAATCAATATGTTATAGAGTTCGACTGCAGATGGTTTTTCTGGTAAAAGTTTGTCCTAACGTGTGGTCTTGATGATCGTAGCTGGGTACAAAGCAACATCCTTTTCTATTGATTGGAAAACTCACATCGAACCAAAAAGCTAGCACACGGTTTTTTTACTAATTACGATTTGCTAATTTATGGGCGCCAAAACGTCTGCGCCAAAAAACCAACCTTCCTTTATCAAAAACTTTGTCACTTCGTAGTGCCCGCTGTCCACAGCCAAATGTAGCGGTGTGTTCTTTTGGTAGTCGGTTTGTTCGAGTAAATGGCGCACACTTAATTTCAGTTTTTTCGCAAACTTGATGATCATTTTCACCAGATGCACCGAGCCCTCCTGTGACGCGAGGTGCAGCGGCGTCTGCTTCAGTTGGTCCTGCGACAGTTCAGAGCGGTAACCGGATTTTTATAGAAAAACAGTGTTTTTCATCCAGACAAACAGAAATTTGAAAATCGATTTAGAACCTGAGGACAACACACAATTTGGCCGACCAAAACTGGCTTTTCGTGAAGGTTTTTCACACACGGATTGATAAAAATTCAGGGTCTACTCGATGCGATCAGCCGAGTGCAACAAAAAAATTAAAAAAAACCAATTTCAACAGCTCAATACCGACCGCCGCCTCCAGATCGGAGCCGTGCTTGAGCAAGAGTGCTGCGATTCGGTGCTCACCGTAGACGCAGGCAGAATGCAGCGCGGTCATCCCTTGCACATCGTTCAGCTGAAAGGTCGATAATAACCAGTGGATTGTATTCATGGCAGATTATTGTAGATTTACACGAACGTGTCCGACCGAAACGACGTCTGCCAACATGCGTCAGTAATTTCAAACGTTCAACCATCCAAAAAAGTCCGGCACATCGACTGCTCAAATAACGAACGCACGTTCAATCAATCAGCACATGAACGTCGCCACACTCAGCGTCCACTCACATCGATCGCGATATCCTTGCAGTCCATCAATTTTCGCGCGACAACCATGTTGCCGCGCATCGCCGCAAAGTGCAACGGCGTCTGTCCCCACTTGTCCTGGCCGTTCGGGTCGGCGCCGCTGTTGATCAGCAGCGAGACGACGTTCTCCGTCTCCAGCGGCACGTGCGTGTGCTCGGCTCCGGCGACGTCGTCGGCAGAGCCGGCCAGCGATTGAGTCTCGTCCAACGGTTTCGCTCGACGAAAGTCGTCTTTGGAGTGGAACGTCGGTCGATCGTTTCTCGTTTTCGTCAGCTTCGTCGTGTCGTCGTCGTCCGCGTCGCTTTGGTCCGCTGCTGCTTCGATGAATTCCTGAACCGATCGGGTTTCGGTGGTCTTTTAGTTTTCTGACAAAAATTGAAAGCGGTCATTGTGATTACCAATATTTAGGGCTTGTTTCATTCGGCCAATGAAGCAGAATAAGTAAGAATACCAAATGAAGTTTAGTGAATCAACCGGCAAGTTCTAAAACCTGTTCCAGTTACTTTTAAAACGCGCAAATTCACATTCACTAAAACACGTTGTTTGCTTTTTTTCAGTCGCTCCTTTCTGATGACCACAAGATCGCTCACCGCCACCAGGTGTCATGACAAAACGAAAAAAACACGACATAAAACACAAAACAAAACCGAACATAAAAGCCACCACCAATAGAAAGTGCCCAGTGGAAAAAGAAGCCAACAGAAAAACAAGTTCTTGTCTGCTCAGACCAGTTCCAACAAGTGCCGCATACCAACCAGCTTGTACCCGGTGTGCACGATTCGCCTCGCGGACATTTCGTCAGCGAGCGTGACGACGTCGTGGATCGTGTGCGCCTTCGCGCGGCCCTCCACGACCAGCTGCTTCTGAAGACGACGCCATCGTTCGCGCGACCGTCGCAATTCGTCTGACAATAATTCGAGCTCTCGCTTCTCGCTCTGCAGGTGCGGAAAAACATGGAAGACCAGTACTGCGACTTTTGTTTGAGGTGCAATAAAAACAACACACCAGAATTCCAGTGGAGAAACACCACCACCCAGACCAGGGGAAAATCAAAAGTGCAAAGTGCCCGGAAACCACCACCAGTGACGTGAGAAACACCCGACAGTGCAAAACAGAGTCATCGAGTTGCTTGGTGAGTGACCGAAATCTTTTATGCGTCTGGATCTGGACAAGTAGAAGAAGCGCAAGCACGTTGCAGGTTATGATGGCGTTCAGGTTAGTATTGAATGTTGCAAGTGTCGTGTCGAAAACTCCTGTCGCGAAGTGCAAATGTCGTGTACTTGAACGAAAATGAGCGCAAAATGCCCACATCTGCTAGCCTCAGAAACACCGATTCAATGCCGCACCAGGTTTCGATTGTCCTTGTCCATTTTGGACTCTTCATTTCATTTTAGTTCGCGCAACGCCGGAATTTCGAAAAAATTGTCCGAACAGCGCATAACACGGAGACGCTCAAATCCAAACGACGCAGCTCCCACACAGCGTGTCCGCACCCGACCGAGGCCGCTCGATCGGCCAAATTGCGTCACTACATTTCCCGCCTGTTGGGCGATGAACAGCAACTCTCCAATCCACGTCCCCCCCACCCCCCGTACGGTGCTGGCCGATCGTTTCAGCGAGTGGTGATGCCTCCGGCCATGTCCCTCCATTACGCGCTCCCTGCCGCGGCGTGCCCGAGCGCTCAGCGTTTCCTTGCAGTATCGAGCCGCGAAGTGCAACGGCGCCAAATCGTCTTCGCCTGAGAGAACAGAAAAAGCCGGACTGCTGTGTTGTTGGGCAAAGGTGCTGGCGCAACAAGACTTTTCTGATGAATGTCATTCATTTTTACTTTGATCGGTCACCACACCGCAACAAGATGAAACTAAAATGCCCGATAAGATATGAATCTTGAAATGCGTGATCTGTTGTACGTCTACAGTCTATCTGTATGTAAATCGTCCACAATTCGCTGATTGGTTGGTGCACGTGGTGCATTGCTGTGGAGGCAGAGTCAGGGGCTCGCGCAGAATGCCAGCATCGCGTGCACACTAACCAATCAGCTAAGCTAATTGTGTATGATCAACAAATAGACTGTACAGTCGAATTCTAAATTGTAGGTCAGTGGTTGTCTTCAGCTGATTGGTTGGTGGTGCCCATGTAATACAGCAGTATGTGCATGCGCTGCTGACGGAGGCGGAGTCAGGCCCTGCACAGAACCCATGCATGACATGGTTACCAACCAATCACCTAATCTAATTACTGGATATAATCAACAACTAGTCTTCCGAGCGCACCTTTCGCATTCACGTCTGCGTTCTCCTGAATCAATATCTTGACGGTCGTATAATGGCTGTGTCGTGCGGCGTAGTGCAACGCGGTCAAGTCCTCCTCGTCGTGTTCATTGACGACCTCGCTTTTGCGGCTGTCCCCTTGGAACTTCTCGACGGCGTCCAGTAGCACGCGAATTCGAGCGTGGTCACCCTCGCGGGCCAGCTGACAAGGTTTTTTTTCAAAATTCGAACTTTTCTGCACATACAAGTGGAAAGTGACTGATGGGAATCACTAAGCGGCATTCAAGAAGCACGCATTTAGTGACCGCATAGCTATATCTTAACACGGCTACGCGTCACTAAATACTGCTTCATGAATGCCGTGACAATACTGCGCCATGAATACGCTGACGGTAACCACACACTGATTGATTGCAATAGCATGGCAACACATGATTGACTGATTGAGTTTGACTTTGAAGTGACAATGAAGTTATTGTGTTCAAATATGAAAACCGCAATCAATGTCAAACAATGCATTCCGAAACTGACAATTTGAGTCTGGCACTTCTAAATGGCTGTAAAAACTAATACAAGGACATAACACAAACGTGATTCATACAAAGCCAATCAATCAACTGCTGACTGTTTAAAACTGTGATTAAAAATAAGACCAACTTGATGAAGTGTGATTTTCTTCTGTTTGAAATCATTGTAGATAATATTCTCCTGCATGCTGGAGGCCAGTCGCAGAATCTTCGTCGGTGTATCTAAATTGTCGCATTTTATAGAAGTCCTAGTCTGATGACAACGCAAACAAATTGTAATACGAGACCTAACGTGACGTGCCGTGTCGCATACGTCAGTATGAACGGTTTTTTACGGCAGAATAAGGTGTCACTAAAACAAGATGCATTGTCTGCTTCAGAGGGCGGCTCAAACCGAACACAAAAAAAAACAAACGCCAAAAAAAGTCAATCAGACATACTGTCCGCAAGACCATTCTCCAAATCGATCACGGTCTCGTGCGTCGAATCGGATGCGCGCTTCGCGGCCGCTGGCGAACTCTGTTTCGGATTGCCTTTCGGCGCTTTTTTCACAGCACCATCCCAGGTTTTCAGTTGTTGTTCGTCGTCGCCGTCGCCCGTCGCTGTCGCTTTCTTCTTTCTGCTTCTGTCGCTGTCGGTTTTCGTCATTTCGAACGAATCTTGCTCGTGTTCCACGTCGTCCGACTCGCCGGATGCGGTTCTTATCAGACTATAGAGGCGTTTCGTTGGACTACTGCTGCTGCCCGCTTGCTGCTTCAGTGACATCGGAGTCCTGCATTGTCAAACAGAATCGAAAAAATAATAATGAAACGATACCTTGTTGAACGTGAAGCTGAAAACACAAGTCATTGTGAGATTTGTTAAGCAAATATTTGAGCCTTCGCACGCCACGGTGACTGTTTGCTGTATGATGGTGAATATTCTTTGAACATGGAAACTTTCGTTGCTTTGAATCAACGCTATCAATGCGTGAAAAAACTCGTTTAGGCACAATTTCGAAACGCGAAAACATAATGTAATAACAAAATGTAAACCTATTTGTTAAACTTTCTGCGCTTACGCAACGCACGTGCTTGTATTCGGTACTCAGGCGAAAAAAACTTGTTGGCTGCAGTTGAAAACAGCCGAATAATTCAACAGCGTCATGTCATGATGGCACAAAATTATTGCGGCTTTGAAAATATCGCCATTGTGCGTCTGTTTTGACGGCACCCGTGTGCACGTGAGCTCGTTCACGTTGACTCGCAACAAAGCGCTCAGTCCACCGTTTTTGTTGTCCTTTATTGTTTTTGTGACATGTTATCGTTTTGTGAATTGTTCTGATTGCGTTTTAACAGGGGATAAATACCAATCTTCAGTGGTCGAACACATTCAACAACATACAGTAAAACTGTCAAACCAACCAGATAGATGGATATGTTATTGAGTTCGACTGTGAAAAAAATGTTGTTTATATGTTCCGGTTCCGATAAGTCCGATAAGAAACATATGAGGACTATTTAAAGGTATCGTTTCATTCCTCTGTGGACTTGGCTCTGTATGCCGAATGTAACCGCGAAATGAGCTTCAGCGCACATGATTGGCTTAAGCTGACGGGCGCTCGCATCATGCAGGTGTGCCATTTACTGTGTATTGTCACAGTCAGCGTTGCGTTGAAACCTGAAACACGTGAAAAACAACGCATAACGTGTACGCCCTGTAGTTACGTTGGTTAGCAACGACCGACGCAGCGAAACGAAGCAATCTCATTTGAATTTTCAAAACAGTGAATAGGACTAGGGAAAATTCCGAGACACCATTCAAGAAACCCAAGTTGAATTATTTACACTGACTGTCAGTTGTTGAGCGTTTAAACGAAAATGCACGCTTTCAAATTTAAAAGCATAAATGAGAGTTTAGCGTAACGTAAGCAGTTTAGGTTACGGTATGGCCGGTTAAACATGGCAGCTTTTTTCAGGGTGCAAGGAGCGCGCGAATTTTGAATGAAAGAAAAAAGACGTTCAGAAACTGAATTGTGTGCCAAATTTGACGCGTTTTTTTAACTAATGGATTATCCGCGCTATTCTATTCATTCTTTATCCCTTGTACACATGATTGGGGAATTACGTTGGTTTTTTTGAAAAAGACAACTCCTAGTCTGCGGCTGATCCCGCCTTGATGAACTGCCTAATTTATTCGGCCATACTGTAGCTAATATCTTTCTTATTAAACGTGACCCAATATGCGTTTGCACTTGCACTTAAATATAAAAGATATTAAATAATTAAATCTGCCTGCAGTCGAACTCTAAATTATGTGGAGTCAGCTGATTTGTTGGGAATCTTGGGATTGGGGTACGGCATTATTGGGATTACGGAATGCATGCTTTCTGTGCAGGCTTTGCTGTGGGGGCGGAGTTTGGTTTTCACAGAAAGCATGCCGTAATTCCAACCAATCAGCTGATTCCCTTTTGATTTCGACCTTGGGGTAACGACACATGTGAACTATGTCCTGTCCCATTTTAGCGTAACGACATGTAAACAACGTCTTGCCCTACACTAGGGTAACAACATATAAACAACGTCCTGTCCTATCCTAGTGTAACAACATATGAGGCCTTCCGCCGAAAAATCGCCCCACAGTGGACAGTCTAGATTTTTGACTTGTCTCCGAATTGGCTCAAATTTTAACACAGTTAAATATATTCATTTTGCAGGTCAAAAACGAATTTTCAGCCCAATCGGCCCAAAAACACATCCGCTGTGGCCTTTTTAACGAGGAACCCTATTTTTGGAGGAGGTCATTTTTGGACCCCAATTTTAAGGCATGTTCGGAAAATTGTCACCATTGGCTAGTGGTTAAACGAATTTGGCTGAAATTTGAATCGTACATTGGCAACATATTGGGCTAACTTCTGAGCCATATTTCATCAAGAATGATTGTTGCACATGTCTGCTGCAGCTGTTTAAACATGATGCTTTTTGACAAAATTCTCAAAATTCAAAATGCTCTGTAGGTGCGCCCAATGAATGAATTTGGCTGAATTTTTGCGTGAAGGTTTCTATTATACAGGGAAAACAGTGTACAAAAATTTGGACCGGGGACCAGTTGCATTCCTGAGTTACAGCAGTTTTAAGTTGAACTCAGGAAGAAAAAGTGGTCATTTTCGAAAAAAACTGAAGCTTTTCGATTCGCTAGCCATTCATTTTGCATTTTTATCGCTCTAAACAAAGTAACAATATGTTTTTCAACCTCCTAAACACGTTGCTGCAATTAGTTTTAAAATTTAACAAATTTCAAGCATGATTAAACGGCTGAGATGGTCGTAAACCTCACCATTTTTGCATATTGAGAAATTTGAAACTGCTCTGTTGGTGCGCCCAATAAATGAATGTGGCTGAATTTTTGCATGAAGGTTTCTATTATACAGGGAAAACAGTGTACAAAAATTTGGACCGGGGACCAGTTGCATTCTTGAGTTACAGCAGTTTTAACTTGAACTCAGGAAGAAAAAGTGGTCATTTTCGAAAAAAACTGAAGTTTTTCGATTCGCTAGCCATTCATTTTGCATTTTTATTGCTCTAAACAAAATAACAATATGTTTTTAAACCTCCTAAATACGTTGCTGCAATTAGTTTTAAAATTTAACAAATTTCAAGCATGATTAAACGGTTGAAATGGTCGTAAACCTCATCATTTTTGCATATTGGGTTACGGTTACGGTTTCAAAAGGGCAAATTTTTCACGATACGGCAACGGTACGGTAAATTGAGATTATGCACGGCACGGTCTACGGCACGGTTTGAAAAATTTCAAACTGTACGGTACGGTTTACGGTACGAATACCGTGGGTTTTGCACTAACACGGGCGGTGAACCGTGCTATACGGAAAAAATTTGAAAAAGCTTCGGAAACTTTCAGGGTTCATTTTCCGATAGTTTTAATGCAACGTTTGTGGATTTTTGTGTTTATTATAAAATGTTCTCACCAAAAACGCATCAACAAAATGTTGAGTGACAGAAGTTGCCGTTGTTTCTGTTTTTCAGTTCTTTGACTCTGACCTTTCTCGCATTGAAATCACTCGAACAAAAAAGAAAGAAATGTAATGGAGCATGAAATACAAAGCGATTGACGGCGTAATCGGTCCCTAGTGTCTTCATGAAGCATTATCACCAAATGGCAATGCAAATTTGTTTTCTAGAGTCAACCCTTTTTTTGCTTACATTTTAGCCGGATCAACGATTTTTTCAGTATTTCTTGACAAAATTTACAAAAATGAGCAAAACATATTCAGTGAGAAAGAAAAAATTATCCCTATCTCTGCTTTTGGTCAGTTTGCAGCGAAACTCGCTTCCATTGAAGACATCTGCGGCCAAACCGTCGGGAAACCGCCGATTGAGAAAACAAACGGGCGGTACACGGTAAAAATTGGCTAAAATCAAACGGTACGATCACGGTACGGTAATTTCGAAAAGCCCACGGTACGGCTTACGGCACGGTTCATCGCGGTCAAAAATGGGACGGTACGGTTACGGTTTGCCCGTGAAATTACCGTACCGCCCGTGTACCACGGTTTATACGGTTACCGTGGCAACTCTAGTAACGACACAGTTTCAAATTTAACAATATGCAGAAAAATGGTAAGGTTTACGACCATTTCAACTGTTCGATCATGCTCAAAATCTAAGAAAAAAATTTTTATTGCAGCACCACATTCAGGAGGTTGGAAAAAATATTGTTACTTGGTTTTGAGCAATAAAAATGCAAAATGAATGGCGATTTGAAAAACACCAGCTTTTTCAGAAACAGACTCCTTTTTCCTCCGAGTTCAAAATAAAACTGCCGTGGCTCAAAAATGGAACTGGTCCCCGGTCCAAATTCTTGTACACTGTTTTCCCTGTATAATAGAAACCTTCATGCAAAAATTCAGCCAAATTCATTCATTGGGCGCACCTACAGAGCAGTTTCGAATTTGACTGTATGTAAAAATGCTGAAGTTTACGACCATTTCAGTTGTTTAATCAAGCCCAAAACTTAATAAACAAAAAACTAATTGCAGCAACGTATTTAAGAGGTTTAAAAACATATTGTTACTTTGTTTAGAGCAATAAAATGCAAAATGAATGGCTAGCGAATCGAAAAACTTCAGTTTTTTTCGAAAATGACCACTTTTTTTCTTGAGTTCAACTTAAAACTACTGTAACTCAGGAATCCAACTGGTCCCCGGTCCAAATTTTTGTACACTGTTTTCCCTGTATAATAGAAACCTTCATGCAAAAATTCAGCCAAATTCATTCATTGGGCGTACCTACAGAGCAGTTTCAAATTTCTCAATATGCAAAAATTGTGAGGTTTACGACCATTTAAGCCGTTTAATCATGCTGGAAGTTTGTTAAATTTCAAAACTAATTGCAGCAACGTGTTTAAAAGGTTGAAAAACATATTGTTACTTTGTTTAGAGCGATAAAAATGCAAAATGAATGGCTAGCGAATCGAAAAACTTCAGTTTTTTTGGAAAATGACCACTTTTTCTTCCTGAGTTCAACTTAAAACTGCTGTAACTCAGAAATGCAACTGGTCCCCGGTCCAAATTTTTGTACACTGTTTTCCCTGTATAATAGAAAACTTCATGCAAAAATTCAGCCAAATTCATTCATTGGGCGCACCTACAGAGCATTTTGAATTTTGAGAATTTTGTCAAAAAGCATCATGTTTAAACAGCTGCAGCAAACATGTGCAACAATCATTCTTGATGAAATATGGCTTAGAAGTTAGCCCAATATGTTGCCAATGTACGATTCAAATTTCAGCCAATTTCGTTTAACCACTAGCCAATGGTGACAATTTTCCGAACATGCCTTAAAATTGGGGTCCAAAAATGACCTCCTCCAAAAATAGGGTACGTCAATAAAAAGGCCACAGCGGACGTGTTTTTGGGCCGATTGGGCTGAAAATTCGTTTTTGACCTGCAAAATGAATATACTTAACTGTGTTAAAATTTGAGCCAATTCGGAGACAAGTCAAAAATCTAGACTGTCCACTGTGGGGCGATTTTTCGGCGGAAGGC
>JASANC010002038.1:0-32458 GCA_030248135.1 Theristus sp. LFF4_11
CAAAGCCAAAATTAAAAAAAAAACTCACCTGAATAGTCCACCGAGCGCACTTGTACTTCGCCGTTGGCTTGGCTCACGATCAAGCTGATGGATCAGACCACGTGTTTTTCAGTTTCCCGGGAAATACTCAAGTTACGCATTCTCAGACAGACTCTCGAAACCGTTTCGCCAAACATACACACACACAAACACGTCAATAACTGATACACGAACGCAGCGAAATATAATCACGTGATGTGATTGCGATAAACGGTGGCGCTGAAACGGCACACTTTGCTCGGTGTTTTGAAAAAAGACACGTTGTTGTTGCACGGTCGCACGGGGAAAAACGAAATAACGTTACACAAACGTTTTACGCGAACGAAAGATAACAGATTATGTTCAAACACAGCATGACAGTGGACCGACTGGGCTTGCTGTGCGTTTGTTTACGACAGTTTTTTTTCTTTCATCGTTTCGAACATCGTCCAAAAGGTCACAGATCATTTTATGCCCGTTTGAGCAAACTGATATTCAAGAGTTTTCCACAGAAAACAGCTTCATTCCGGTTTTGTATACTCGGTGGAAGAATCAAATTTCAATCACGAAAAACAAAAATACAGGAGCACAATAACAAGGCACCGGGAACGAAATAATATCGAGTTTCCGAATAAAGTCAAGTAAGCAGTCCCACTCCGGACAAGTGTAATGAATAAATGATATTTTGATCCTTAGCATTGTGACAATTTCGCACAAGAATCCCGGTTATCATTGTCAAACGTAACATGCAAAAAAAAGAAACAAAATCAGACCTGCGTCCAGCGGTTTGCGAACCAGCTTGAGACAAGGAGGAAATATTTTAAAGTTTTAATTTTTGCAAAATTGCAAACATGAATGGAAAGAAAAATGAAGACAACGTGCATTTCTAATAATTTTGTTTTCGAAGATCCCAGTATCAAATATGCTCCCAGTTGTTTCCCAATTCTTGACAAATCCTGGTCTAAAGACGGGTCGGAAACCAGAGGGAACGCAGGTTGGCATATCTGCTGTACACAATCCTGAGTTTCACGTTCAACCTCAAGCCCACTGAATATCTGAATCCGAATAGCCCCGTCACGACTGCGCAGTGATTGCCGAAGTCTCGCAGTTCGATCAACTGAATTGCATAATCGACAATGATAACAATAACGCTCAACACTCATCTTGCATACTTTCACCGAACTATACACAAATATAACGAAGCACACGTTGCGGGAATTTGAGCAACCAAGCCAAATGTACACACACGGTAGCACGCGCTGAAGTATGAATGAAATGCAACACAATTTTGCCGCAATTTTCGAACACAACAAACCGAGCTACTGACTGATCAATTCGTTGTGAATTCAAAATGAAAAAAAGTTAACAAATAATGCGTGAGAATCGACCATGGTACTGGATATCTGCTGCAAATAAATCTCGACACGAAAAAACTTTTTGAACTGCGAACTATTGAACAATATTTGTCCAGTGTTGTGCACAAAAAAACCGAAATTCTGAGATAACAGCGAACCAATAACTAAAAATCCCAGCCAAAATCTCGCAAACACCAATAAAACCACCACAACACCCTTTTTGTATTATCATCGGTCGTGTGGTCGATTTCGCTGTTGCTGTTGCTGAATTTGAAGTTCGCGAAAAATTCGCGACGAAAAATAAACCGACAATTTCGTGCACAAATGTAAACTCGGACGAAACCAGGCGACCGCTGGGACTCGATCCGATTTGGGTAGTTTTGCACTCGGTGGAGGGCTTGCCTGCAAAAAAGTGGCACAATGTAGAACTGACAGACTACGGATCGGCATTTGCACGCTGAATATGGATGTGTTTCAATCGAGACAGGATTGGTTCCAGTTGAATGTTCAGTGAGCCAAGCAAGCTTGTCAGTTGCTGCGATATGATACTAACTTCGCCCAAAAAATGTAACAATTTTCATGCACCAACAGACTCTAAATTCACAAAACAACGCGGATCACACAAATCAGCCAAATTGTGGCGCACTGTTAGAACGTAACCGACGGAAGTGACGTCATTCATAGAACGCATCCGACTGAGCGCTCGATCTTGAAATTTTAAAGAAACCAGTATCCTTGAACTTGTACACGACAATCGGGCGTTTCCAAAACCTATGACATCACGTCCGCCTCACTCTCGCACATTCCACTAAACCGGCCGTTCACAAAATGACGTCATTCCGCTGTGACACGTTCCACCAAAACGCCTGTACCTGATAGCTGCTGACAATGAACAACGGAAAGCAGACGCCGAACACGCAGCCGCGCACGATCGCCGACGTCGCCCCGATCGTTGTCGCCATCGTCAGCGGCAGACCGAATCCGGCGTAATACGCCCAGTGCGCCTGAATGACGCTGAGGCGCCGGTGCAGCGGCCAGCCGCGCGACATCCAGCGGTACTCGAAACTGTACAGACTGTACAGCAGGCAGAAGTGCACCAGACGGAGAGCGGGACCGATCGCTGCGATCGGGATCACGAGCGAGATCAGCGCGCATTGGCCGAGAAAGAACGTCTCCAGTAGCACGGCCAACAGGAAGTCGGCGATGCCGCGGCTGGAATGGTTGTTATTGGTGGTTTTGTTCAGTTTCGCACATGTGTATTCCTAAGTGTTCATTTTCCAAGTGTCTATGACACCGGTCGTTGCTGACGAGTCCAAACGGTGTCTCGGCGTACAACGAATAATTATTGGCGAAACGCCCAACAGATCTGCTAAATAATTTGATTGTATTTGTAATTGTATATTTGCTTTTTCGAAGTTATTTGTTCAGGCAATTGTCAGCTTATTGATCAAAACTTGTGACTTGTCGCCTGAAATCACCGTTCGGTCGTTCGTAACTTATTGAACCAAACGCTGTTTTTAGAGTCAGTTGCCCTTGCATAGAATTGCCGCGTTAATGACAAAAAACCGAAAATCAAGCAAAAAGGCGGAATGAAATTCACTGATTACCTGTGTCAATGATGCTAGTGCAACAGCCACTCAACCAGCGTGCACCATTCAAGCCAAGCCACCACTTTTAGTCAGCGGATTGCAGAACAAAAAGCAGCCTTCCGAAATCGCAAGCTTTTCAACACCAAAAAAGCACCGCCAGCCAACCTGAACGCCTGCGCGACCGGCTCTTTACCCTGATACCGTAGCGCCGCATTGGCGATGTCCTGGAACCAGAGTGCGTTCACGATTCGGGTGACGAGAAACAGCGGGAGCAGCCAGAGAACGCTAAAAAATGTAAAAATGGTACCACCCATCATAAAAAGGTGATGCTTCCGAAATGAAGCACGCAACAGTTGTCGAGAATTTCGCAACAGTTCCACATTAAACAGCTCGGTTGCTAAAAAAAACAAGCTGATTGATTTCGAAAATGAGCCAAAAACACAATAGACCGTTTCAATTTCAAACGCAACCACATCGATATGCGATTGCGAATCCAAGTATCGTTCAAAATCCGATACAGATCAAATCACATGTTCGAATTCACAAAATCACGGTTTCTCCAGTTTGCAATTCCAATGAACAAACTCATCATGGCACACCTGAACAAATACGAAACGACCCTGAGCAACAGACGCCACGAATGCGCCCACCGGGCGGACTGAAAAAACCGCGCGGCAGTCATCGAGACGATTTCACTCAAAGTGAGCTGAGCGTTGTCGTCCAATAGTTCGAGTTCAATCGAGGCGCTGACGTTTTCCGGCGGGTTTTCGAGCGAATCGACGTCGTCGTCGTCGGTGGTTCTGCTGGCAGGCGTGATACTAGACATCGACATCTGCAGCAGCCAGAGCACACAGTAGCACGAGAGGATGCAGCTCAGGTTTGCGGCGATGCACTGCACGATCCTGCAGTGGTTGGAATTCATCACAAGCAAAGCGTTTGAAAAATAGGATTCTTGTTGTGGTGATTTCCTGACAGATGATGATCTCTCTTGTGATCGACGCATGAAAACGATGAAAGAAACGGACAGATTACAAAATGGTAGTTCCAAGATTCGAAACGGGGTACTGTGTACTGCCGTGTGTGAAGAAGAAAAGATCAGGCTTATTTTTACAGCCAACTAACTGCGTGTCAATTTGCATCGTATTTATATGAACCACGCACGGTGAATGAGCCTCAAACAAAACCATGTACAGTGCGATGCAACTCGTTCAATGAACGCCTCAATTGAGCTTACCGATCGGCTCTACTAGCTCCATGCAGCCAATTAGCATGCGGTTTTGGAACACATACAAAGCATGATTTTGACACTGTTTACCGGTTGATCAATAAATTCAGCATAATTTTTCATTTTAATACTGGCATGATCTCATCAACAAATCGAGAATTCGATGCAACACACGGCATCATCAACAGTAAAACCAAACAACAATACCGTTTTCTCGCTTTCGGTCGATTGCGGATCGCTGGTCCACCGTGCACCTCGGCGGCTCGCGAGGGCGGCGTCGCATCGCGAGACGACGAATCAAACGCCGCAGCCGCTTGCTGAGCTTCCTCCTCCTGGCGTTTTCGTTCGCGTCGTCTCAGCGCCAACTTTGTCAGCGGTGTTTCGCAGCCGGTCGCTTGAGAAGATTGAGTTTTTGTCGTTGAACTGAACTCCGATTTTTGTTCGAAACACTCGTGATGCTCGGTGGAAGTTGGTGCTGCTGTCGCTAACGACGACGACGACGGTGGGTTGTCGAGCAGATGAATAACGAGAAAACCGCGCAAGGAGTCGCGTAAACCGGCCAAAAAGTCACGAACGAACACCGAGATTAGTCGCATGACGCCGCCACCACGTGCCGACCCGGCTCCGTCGGCGTCATCGAGCGGCTTTCGAGGTGGCGATTCTGTCAATCCGCTCATATTAAAAGTTTTTGCAGTTTCCTCATGTTAATTTGACGTTTGACGTTGACGATCCTGATTCTGATTCCTGTTTTGTCTTTGCTTGTGTTGTGTTGGCCGCTTGCGGCTGTAAAAATAAGATGTCTGGCTTAGGGTTCAGTTCGCGTCAGAATTTTTGCCATCAAAATCGACTTTATTGATACCGAAACCGAACTAAAACGAACAAAACAACCTCTAAAATCGGTTTTGGTTTAGTAATGCGCAGTCAAACCAAAATGTTATTCAAACTGAGGAGAGGATTGTTTGGGTAATGACAGTTGATTTTTTTATTTTTGCGAACCTCATTTTTGCATGTGCGATTTTTGATGATTCAAAACACCTCTACTCGACAGCCAATTTTTTAAGCTAAAAACCCAGGTTTCCCCACTTGTGTCATTGTTTTGTTCAGGCATCAGGCTCAACGGTAAAACCTGCATCGAAACAGAGTTACTCAGGCAGTGTCAAATTAAATGAAGTTATTTATTTCCGTCAAACACTTCTGTTATTCTGGATAAAGACTGTCATGCAGTAAGACTGAAGAAAATCGTGTTGAGGAGACCAAATGCTGTACTCCAAGGGCCCGCAGTTTTTACGTTCGATCTGCACTCGCAATCGAGACACAAGAGGTTTGGAGTTTAATGTGTGAAAATCTCAGTTGTAATATTTTTATTTTAAACTGAAAACAGAAAAGGCTAGTTAAATCAAAGACACAATGTACTTTTGGACCAGAAAGCTGGGACCACACTGAAAATTCTGCTGATTGGTGAAATAGTTTGTGCATGTTTAATTGTTGTGAAGCAAAATGTTATTAAGTGACCATGGTTTTGCAAAGTCAACTGAGCAAGATTTCAACAAGAATTGAAAAATGCAGTGCAGATGTAATGCAAAGTAACTTAAAGTAAAAAAACTGACATACTGACAGCAACTACATTGTTCAAATAACTGTCATGTCTTACAAATGCAATCACAAAACACAATACACAACAGATTCGGCAAAATTGGCACTCAAGAAGTAGTACCACTGAGAAAGACGAGTTCAACAGCTCGTGGCAAGATCAATGTGGCCAAAACAAAAACTCACAGGTTCTTGATTCACTTTGTACATTTGTGCAAATTATTTAAACAAACAAAATAAAATCTACTCGTAATGCTCGAATTAAAATCATTGAATGTCGTTTCAAACGCGCAATTTAGAAGTCATTAGTGGTTGGGATCGTGTTATCGGTCGGTTTCCACGCCACCGGATGCATTGTCCATTGTTGTGACCGCGAAAACCTGGCACATTTTCGGAGCGTCGGCACACGCGCTTCGTCCGCCTTTAGTTTTGGATCTGGTTCGTCTAAACAGTAGCCGGACTGTCGGTGTGTAAACGTTTTCCGCTGAAAACAAAACTTCAGAGTTTAGCTTGCTTGTTTCAATTAACTTTCTGGCCTCACAGTCAAGTGAAACAGGAAACAGATTTCAAAACAGCACGTACATATTCGTTGTAATCCCAAAACTCGTGTGGGTACTCGCCGCACTCCTTGATCTGCACGTACCACTGGTGGCCACCGCCGATCTGTGTTCCAATCAGGCACATGTGTTCATCAGATTTTATCTGCCCGTTCGTGTTGTAAATCCAGAGCTGGAAAAAATAAGTATCCGTTCAAAAGTGGCACAAAAATTGTGTTCAGCTGCGAACAAAATTACAAGAAGCGTGAATGGCTCAGTGAGGTAGCGGATAGTGAAGTGATTTTGAAATAGTGGTGTGCTGGAAGCTAAATTGCATTTTCCACTGCAAGGTGGACGTTGAAAAGCGTTAAAAACAGAGCTTTAGTTTAGGGCGCGCCAATAGCACCTGCCACATGTCGAATCCGAGCGAGCATTTATTCAAGCGAAGCGTGTGGTGCCGTTTGCCGGGCTCGCCGGGTGTGCTCACGAGACATTGTGCATTGGAACTGTCGTGCCCTAGCTAGAAAGAGAAAGGAGAACGCTCAAAAGCGTTGTGCCCGTCACATTGCAATCACCTGCATTCGATGGAAATTCGCAACACAACTGTCCACTGAGATCTGACGTGATTTGCCCGTATGACTGAGCGAATACGCTATGTGAACGATCGTTAGACACTCGTTCAGATGAGCGCTGCGCACCTGTTTTTATTGTTGTTTGCTCTCATGATGCTTTAAACAAAGAAATTTTCGTTTGAATAAAACATTGTGAGATCAACAAAATTAGTGTTAATAAAACTTATTCATCCAACAAAAGAATTGCACTCACCCGTCCAAAGAACAGACCATCCTTGGGCATAAAATGTTCGGGCCAAACGGTGTCTAAGTACCACTTAAAATCTTTACACCGCAATCGTTTACGCAACTCCACCCGATCAGAAACGTCAATTTCCTTTGCCATTTTTTCAGCTTCTGGAAAAAAGAAAAAGTTCTCACCAACTGCATTTTAGTCTGTTGTATGATTGTCTGGCTCTGTGGATCTCTGGCTTATGTAAAGTGTTCAGTTTTTAAAGAATCCTTTGTTCCTCTCATGTAATCGAGTACAAGTTCTCAAGCAAACTTGAAAAGAATAAAACAAACAATCAAAAACAAACGTGGTGCCGTTTTGTAAAACAGATGTTTCCATTCGTCCATCCACACTTCGGCTACACGAACGAGATTCGAATTCAAAATGCGACTAGACCCGTTGTCGGGGAAATCGTGCGGCGACGCTTTGCGAAACACGTGACCGACGTGACTGCACGGCAAAATTTCTAATCGTCCACCGCACATCCATATCTGAAAAAATATTTCTGTTGAAAAAAACATTGTCCAAAAGACCCCTTTCAAACAATTAAAAGAAAAACAACTCAGAAAATAAAAACGTAAACAGAAAGTTACTTACCCTGAATGAGATCTCAAGATTCTCGCCGCCCCAAATGTCCATTTGATGATCGTAAGAGCCCAGCTCTTCAAAGTAAGTGCGATCAATTGAAAACAAACCACCAGCCATTGTCGGCGATCTAAAAAATAGCAATAAAAAGATATATTTCATTATTCCACGATGTTCTTTACTTTTTTGTGTTGATTTTTGAATCTGAAAAAATGTTGTTGGTTGCTCATTGTGTTTCAAATATTGTGTTGAACTCAAAGTTATATAATAACTGCAGATTCGTTCAAATTTCTTTTCTGTTTATAAAACTGCTGCTTCACCAAATCGCTCACGTTTCAAAATTAGCTAAACAGAAAATAAAAAATGCACAAATAGAAAAGGAAAGAGAAAAACGCACGCAATCGGCATCTCCCCGTGGTTGACGCGTTGTTTTACTTGTTTCGGTGGAACTGAGTACCAACGAAACTGCAGGTTCCAGTTAAAACCACCGCGAAACAGTTCGATGCCTTTTTGGTAAGCGAATGTTTGATCATTTATGACGTCAATGACTGGACAGACGACAGTTTTTCTGCAATTTAAAAGTTAATATGTTAAAATTTTAAATGAGATTTTTTTTATTCCGATTCCCACACCCATTAGCTCACATTCCACACATTTTTTATTTTGAACTCACGTTCTTCATTTTTGTTTCGTATTTTAGCTTTCTGTTTTTAGCGGTAGTTTGTTTTCACGACTCGTCCACAAACTGATCCCATTAAATACAACCTTGGGAAAGGCTAACAAAATCATGCGTGCGATCATTGATAATAATCCAATTGGCAGTTCACCATATGAAGGCCAGTCAGCAGAAAAAACGCAAAAAATGTAAGCGGTTTTGCAGGTATGTTTTCGTTTTGTGACAGCTGCATCACAAAAATGCCGAGGGAGTTCATGTGATAATGTTAATGGGAACTAAAATAACGTACAAGATTGTCTGAGAGTTCTGAGGGAAATTTTTTGTGGTTGTGGAAACTGATTGTAAAAAAAACAAATGCACGCTAACAGAACGGTCAATAACCGATTCGCAAAAGTCCAGAAAAAGTAATCAAACTGTTATACATCCATTTTTTTCCAAAGGTTGGTTAATTCTTTGGTTGTGCTTAGCCGTTGATTTACTGTTGTTGACTTATTTTTTCACGGTGCACTTCTGCGCCAACCTGTCCTGTTTTATTCGATCCAGCAGCGGCTCCAGCCAGCCTTCGGTGCATTCACAGTGTGAATCAAGGAACGTTAGAACGTCGCCGGTCGCTTGTTCGGCGCCCATCAGCCTCGCCCTGATCAGGCCCACTCTTGATTGCGCTCTGATCACCGTCACCGGCACCGGGTACTCGGAGACGAACTCGTCGAGTGGGTCGCCGAGGAATGCTGAAATTGAAGTCGGCAAAAAATGTGAATATTGATGTTTTCACATCACTGAAAAAGCATGACTAATGGTTAGGATTAGGTTAGGAACACGTTCGGGTTAGTAGGATTGCTTTACTTCTGAAAAACAAAAGGTTCGCCTGCACATTGACTGTCGGCATGGCCAACCAACTGTGTAATTCACACTGTCAGGGACGGCTATCTACGAATGATTTATGTGGACCAACCGTCAAACACGTCACTTCAACAAAAGCAAAAACAAAAAAACACTCCAACGCAAACGTACTTCTGTTGCTGAAATCATCGACTAAGATGACTTCCTTGAGCAAATTCAGCGGCGACCGACCGATGACGGACGAGACCGTGCGCAGCAGCGTCGACCACGCCTCGTTGTGATAGACGATGATGACGCTGGTCGTCGGCAGACTCGCAGTGTCGTATTTCAGTTCGCGACAGGCCGTTTTTCGCATGTCCGGCAACGATCGATTCAACGCGATCCGATTGCTGACCATCAAGTTGAACTGGTTGATCGAGAAAACATCGGCGGCGTCTGCCAATTCGGAGCCCTTTAGTTTCACCGGACGACCCATGTCGCCGACGCCGGCCTCCGGTGCGAAATCGTTCGCGTTCAATTGGTCTGCAGGTGATTTTGGTGAAGGCCCACTGATTTCGCTCATAAAAACATAGCAGACTTGCAACATATTATGTCACCCAAAACCGGATTGCATTCCGGTTGGCAGGAAAACGCAACCTAATCCCAATCCCGTTCTTTCTTCTATCATTCAAATTTTCGCGCGTTCACCCTGCGAAAAAATAAGCTGGCATTATTTTAGCATTTTTAGGGAGCCTTTGATTTGCGTATGCGGAGCGACAAGACCTTTTGCAGGGCGATTTCGTTTGCAACTCCACCGATTTGCCGGTGCATTGATTTCTTTTGTTTTAATGAACAACATACGCATAAAAGTCATGTAAAAATAATTAGTCCACACGTTGATCAAAACGCTTTAGTCAGACAATCTACAAGATCAGTCAACCAGTCAGCTGATTGCCGCTTTGAAGTGTTTGCATGCAACTGCATCACCACCAATACCAACCAACCAACCATCAGTCAGATTGATCTTCTTCATCTCCGGCATCTTGCCGTTGTAATGCCCGACGACCACCTGTATGCCATGCCCGATGTAACTGTCCTCCGTCGTATGCGGCGGCGCCTCCTGCTGCTGCAGGTAGTCCTGCGCGTACTGCTCCTGCGCCACCAGAATCAGCAGCGTCAGAAACGTCCACGCGCACGAGAACAACAACACCGACGCACAGTAGAGCAACAGTTGGCGTTTGCGGAGGCGACGCATCAGGTACATGGCGATTGGCTATTGGCGATTTGAGAAATCAATCAACCAATCACGTTGGAATGATGAATGATGAAGTAGTGTCAGCCATTGTTGAAGTTGGTGCAGATGGAAGGCATGATTTTGGTGCCGTTGGTCGCCTGCCACGGCGCCAGGTCTCCTCCTTCGCGGTAAAAAAAGGCCCACTGATTTTCACGTTGGTGGTCTCCAGTGGAGCATTTTTTATATTTTTTTACATTGCTCTTTTCTCGATTCTGAAAATTTACGGATTTTGAAGTAGTACTCAATGGGAAGATTCTGACGACAATGATTCAACAAAAAAAAGTAAGACGTCACGGATATAAGTAAAACAAGTGTTGAGTGTGGCACTAAAGAGACGATTTTTTCCACTGCAGTCAATTTTGGCACAGTAAGAATGTACCACTTGTCTTGCTCGTACTCGTACGTTTCTTTGTTGGTGAAAATAGAAGGAACGACAAAAAGAACGTGACAAACACTGTAATCCTTTTTTTCGGACGATTACTCCGACATAAATAAATTCAACAAAATTGACGCAATTCAGCGAATCTCCTGTACGCAACACAAGACAGTGAATCTCTACATAATCGCACAAAATCACCGCGGCGCGCATGCACGATTTTAGAGAAATCCGCCGATATCCAAAAAGATTTTTCGAATATTTCCACGAATCGTGAGACTGATAAAACCCGAAACACAGCGCAAATATAAGGTATATTTTATGAAATGTATAAAACTACAACACAATTTACAATGGGATGTGTAGACACACACACACAAGGCAACAACAATACAGAGAGAGACACATGCCCCGTAATCACCATGCCTGCGTGTCACGAGACACAACACACGCGCGCATATTCAAAGGCAAAACGCCCTTGAAACGTGTGCGCGCGCGCAGGCAATGGAACAGCGCAGATTCATCGTGGAATATTGCACGCGCATGTGTAGACAAAAGGTAGATCGTGCTACAATACGTGCGACGTTTGATGTATTTGCAACGCGACACTGCAGCGCGCATTATATTATTGAAAAAAAACTTGATTTTCCATCGCATGACATCGAGCAAATCAAAAATTACTGAAATCCATGAAACTGAAACGAACTCTGTGTGGTTACGCTTAGCTTTTCATAGGTGTCTTGTTTCTCCTGTTGATTCAGGCTGTTCTAAACAGTATTAAGGGATCCCTGAAAATACCAAGCGATCCTGAATGTTGGACTTAGCACAAAGTTGCCAAATGCGATTGCGAACACTTTAGTATCGCGCACGGAATGTCCCAGATAAATTTCGTACATACACCCGCCCACTCATATGGTCCTTATTGTTGTTTCAAGATGCGTATCACGTTCATGCAATATTGTGGTTTGAAAGGCCAAACAACAAAACCCCTGGAAAAAAGCATAACAAGACGAATTAAGAGAGACAAATGCGTGAGCTTGCGAATGACAAATGAAAAAAATCAACTCTAAAGCCTCGTTTTTCCAGAAATTTGACACGATTTGCCAGGTGTTCGCGTTTCGAATTTAATGTTTGATGTCGCACTGAGAAAACGGGGCTACTAAAGTTGCGACTAACGTGAACGCTGTCGGAAACTTATTTTTAGTAACAACTTTAGCAGAGCAAAAATCTCATAAACACAAGCAACCTTATGTAATGACATTTTCAGTAGCAAAATTAAATTGTAGCTTGAACGTTACCGGAAACTAGATTTTAGTGACAACTGAGCAAACATCTCATAACATGAACAGTCAACTTCATATAGTAGCACTTTTAGTAGCAAAATTAGCAGCAACGTGTCTTTTCAGTGTCCGCCGTGTTTGCGCACGCTGATCGCGGGGTCTCAATATAAGATCTTGTTTTTTTTGCCTGGTGTCTAAATTTCAGACATCAAGTGAGGTGATATAATAGGAGAAAAACCGATCAACCCAAATATCGACGACTCACTTCAGTAGTCAGGCGCCCGAGCGACGATTTGACATCGATAGCAATTCCAGTCATTTCCGCTCTTGTCTGGTGCACGTGCACAAACGTTTTTTTTGCCCAAATCAGGTGACACACCAAATGTATATTCACCTCTTCATGTCGAAGGTTTCAGTGTGTCTGCGCTCATTAAACAACAACTCATCAAAGACTATATGTCCATCCACTTAATTCCTGCTGCTGACACGCATTCTCTGATTTCTGGGTCGAAAACCAGGTTTCGTTCTGTGTTCGAAATGTTCCTTTTAGAGAGATATGGAGGGACTTTTTTGATATTTGAAGATCACTGCTTTTGAACAAAGTCACGGATGTATTTTTATTTTATATGGACAAGTTTGCTTTAATTTGTTTTTATTTCACGACGCGACCTTTGTCTGTACAAACTTGAGTGTCATTATTAATTTCAAGTGGTCTCTGACATAAAGGCGTTTGATTTCGTTTTTTTTGATATAGTGACTGCAGTTCACTTTTACATATGGTGTGCATCCGCATTCATAATTTCGGCTTGATTGAGCGCATATTTACCAAATCAGCTGATTGATGGAATTGTCGGTTTGGCACGTGATCATGGTGTTTTCTTCCGAAGTGTGATTGGTGGCCTTTCATTCTTCAAGAAGTTTTACTGCTCAGTAATTTTGGGTTACTGATAAAGTGAACCACCTGTGTTTGACTTCCAGTTTTTTTTGATTTTAGGTATTGATATTTTATGCTTTAGATAATTAGAAAACAGACCCGTGCGAGCGAACTCATCCGGAACCTCGGTGGTGAGCCCGTGAGCGCGAGGTGTGGCATTTTATAGCCCGCAAGCATGTGGCAGCGGGTGTCAAAATGTTTGAGCCAGCGCAAACAGATCAAATGAGCAATAAATTGGCGTTTCAGAGGGGGGGGGCTGGTGGTGCACAGCCCGCAACCTCTGTTTTTTTTGCGGGTTCGCCACCAAAGTGTCCCATGAGTTCGCACGGTTTTGACCGGAAATATTTTAAAACAGTAAAAGTCAGAGATCAATAATTTATGATAAACGAAAATGCACACACAGTTATTGCGGCTAGTGTAATTTTGGGCAGAAAAAACGAAAAACCTATGGCGAATTGCAACACATCACACAATAAAAAGCTAGCGAGGTTTTAAACGATGGTTGGTGAAAAGTGTACAAACGGTCAAAATTATTCAAAGTCATTGACAGCAAAATCACACAGTGATAACGTTTCAAACGACGAAGTTTGAGCATAAACAAAAAATCAGATTTACTAAAAAAGGTTCTATAAGTTCAGCAGATTCAGCAGCCGCGTTTGGTAAACTTGATGACTGAAAACATAACCAAACCGACATTCTTTGTCCGACGAAAAGCCGGAAAAGTGTCAGCCATTTATCTTTTCAGCGGTTTGTGTCAAGTTCTCGTCGTTTGCTTTTGTCGGTTTCCAGCTTTATCATCAACACGCTAAAAAAATACCAAGCCGGACGCCGATACCAACATACCAAATTCCTACCAAAAACTTGATAGTGTGTTGATACTATACAGTTTAGTACTCGTATTGGTATATGTTTCCGGTGTTTTTCTAGCGTGAATTAAAAAAAAACTTCTCTCGTCCGCCCCGCCAAGTGTCCTCTACAATCCGCCCATCTGCTCGGCAGTGCCACCGGCGATGCCACCCTTGGCGAACTTCAACGCGATCGGAATCGCCGCCACCACGATCAGCGCCGCGACGGCGCAGCCGATCACGAGACCCGGCTGGCAGCTGAGCACACTGCCGCACTTCTCGGCCGCCTTCTTGCACGGCACCAGACGCACTTCCGACGTCTCCGGGTCAACCTGCAGTCGGTCGGGTCGGGGGACTATTGTTGGTCGAGTGTGGACACGTTTTGTTTTAGATATACAGGGTGTCCCAGCTAGATGTACAACATTTGTTTTTGTAAATACGCGTGCGTGCGTTGCCCAATTTTTATAATTTTTTCAGCGTTTGTAGTAAAGACTTCGGGAATTTGTTTGACACTAAAAACGTTCCGATACGTTGAATATAACCTGACTTATAAGCATTTGGAAAAAATACACAATTTTTCAATTGTCGCCCGCACCGGTGCGCGACTGGCTGGACACTCAGTTTGACCAGCGCTGGGTCGGCCGCGGTTGGCCAATTGCCCTGGTCTGAAAATTCGCCTGACATCACAGCGTGCGACTACTGGCTCTGGGGCCTGTGAAGCACCGTGTTTACGAGACCCACCCAGCATCAATCGATGAGCTGATTGTGGCTATCGGTGAAACTGTGGGCGAAATCAGCGACGAAGAGCGCCTGTCAGGTGTTTTGGACTTCGACAGGAAATGATAGACTGATTGAAAGAGAGGGTCAGCACATTGAGCACAATTAGACGGTTGATATTTTGAGTATGTGAGTGTTTGATTTGTTTTTTCTGCTCTCCGCTCGTTCATTTTTGTGAAAATGAGGTTTTTTTTTAAAACTGCCATAACTTGTGCCATGTTTGCTGAAACATAAAAATTCTGGTGCCAAACAAATTCCCGAAGTCTTTTTTACAAACGTTGAAAAAATTATCAACATAGCTCAACGCACGCGCGCATACTTAAAAAAAACAAATGTTGTACATCTAGCTGGGACACCCTGTATATTGATTTTTTTGGCGGAATTTTGAGATATTCATTTCAGATGTTGTTTTGTTAGAAAGTTCAGATGCGTGAGTGGGGGAGGAGCGAATACTGCTGGTTACCGTTGTCAGCGGGGCGTTCAATAATGCCATTGGTGGCGTTGGCGCTGGCGTTTTTGAACGCCGGCTTTTTTAAACTGGTTTTTGAAAATCATTAACCTCCAAAAATTGGTGATACAATCAACTTTTTTGTACGTCTTTATCCACTTGTCACTAACGTTCTCAATAAAACTGGAACACTGATTAATTGTTTTTTGGCAATACGCGTGGCCAATTGAGAATCCAGAACGACCATTCAACCAATACCAGAAAATAAGCCGAAACCGAACTGCACCTCTGGTGTCTTGCATTCCGTCGTCGTGGTAGGTGGAGCTGACGTTGTTACGATCGGTGTTGCGGCGGCTTTTTCAGGATCCGATGAATTTGCACAGCCAAAGCCAACAGTCACAATCAGAACGGATAAACAAATTGACATTGGCCGTGGTGAGTGAACGTTCCAACTCGAATACATGACTGCTACCAAAATTGCCGTCAGTTTTTAAGATTTTTTTTGGAATTTTTCGCCGAAATTCTTTTTGTCTTCAACTATTTAGATATTTGAGAGGTGAGATATCCAAATTGTTTCGTTTGTGCGGTCATGAAAGGCTGGTTGGCAGTTTTTGTTGGTTCCTGTTCAGCTTCGTGGTACAGCTAAATGACAGCAAGCATGAATGCACGTTCTTGCGTCATCTTCAAGCCGCAAACGACTATACAGCGATAAAAATGGTGCGTGGACATTAAAAATGAATAGAGGAAGCGCGATAAAAGCCAATGAATAGACAAAATGAAAACATGCATTGTGGTGGGTCACCAGGTCTCCGTGTAAATTGGGGCTTTTTTTCTGGTGTTTCTACGAAACAATGAAACTTCTGCCTTGCGTTGTAAATTACGTAAAAATTTTGTGGTACCGAAATACGTTTTTAATACGTTGCACACGACTTTTATCAAAATATAAAATGAAAAACCGACGAAAACAGGGAAGATATGGAATAAACGTAAAATGACATCAACGATTTTATAAATTCAACGATTCTCAATCTTTCGGCCCAAAGCTTTTCGCAAATTCAGTTTGCAGCGTCATTTTTCCGATACATTCGTCCCAGTCAGGCCAATATGTTTCTCGAATTCTGTCCAAATACGCACAGACCGCCGGGTATTCGCTGATCAGAATCTTTTGAAAACTTGTCTCCACTGGTGGATAGCGGAACATCACCATGTGGCCGAAAACGTCTGCATCCGTCTGCAAAAAAACGCATTTTCTTGAAATTCAAAGTTTGGGTTACAATAATGGCCATGATTACTTCCATGCCTGGATAAAAGAGTTGCAGGTAATCAAACTGAGAAAATTTAAACCAAACCGAAGTCGGCTCATTGCCGAACAGAAAGTCGTTATCGCCGAGAATGTCCGTGAACGCAGTCAGATTCTTTCGAAACAGACCCTGTACCTCGACTTCGTTCAATCGTCCCATGCCCTGTTTTTGTACACGGTCGGCCAGCTGATGTATTTTTTACATTGGTGGCACTTGACTTTGCAACACTGGAGCAAATTGTTGCCAAATGAGGCGTCGAACCACAAGCAAGGTTGCTGAAAACAGAAGCTAAAAAGAAAAGACATACGACTAACAGCGCGCTGAAATCTCCAAATGATGAACGGGGACGCCAGATACATCGGCCACGAAAGCACGGGGCCAAGCGAGTTTTGTCCGAAATAATGACTTGCGATGTCTTTCGAGCGAATGTAGAAAAGAATCCTGAAAGTCGGAACGAAAGGCCGTTTTATTAGCTGTAAGACAAGAAGCACTATGGTGACCTTATTTAAGATTCTGACTAATTGTTTTCCATGTTTGGATGGTGGATCGGATGTGATCTAATCTGGATATTTGTTAAATGTCGGTTCGTTTTAATGTGGCAGTTATCAGCATGTTCAGTTGAAAAACGTTCAATTAAAAATTAGATTACTCAATTCAGTTCTGCCATTCTAAAGATTGAAGACGAAAAAAAGAAAAAAAAAAAAAAAAAAAAAAATTTTTGGGAGGGGGCGGGGTGGTTTGTGGGGGGAAAAAAATAAGGGGTTTTTTGGGGGGGTGTGTGGTGGTGTTTGAGGGTGTGTGTGTGTTTTTTTTTTTTTTGTGTTTTTTTTTTATAGTTGCCACGGTAACCGTAAAAACCGTAAAAATACGGGCGGTACGGTTTTACCGTACCGTACCGTGACCGTACCGTGCGATTTTAAAATTTCCAAACCGTACCGAAAACCGTACCGTCATCAAAATACAATTACCGTACCGTTGACCGTACCGTGGCAAAATTTTGGCAAACCGTACCGAAACCGTCGTATTTTTTCCAAAATTGACGGTTTGACCAAGCTTTTTTTGTGTGCGTGCGCTGTGTGTGGCGTGGCGTGCGTTTGATTTTTCGTTGGTATCATATAGGTTGCATGTCCCACGGATACATAAAAATTTTATTTGTTTTTTTGTGCCGTTGTAAAAATCAACGGCTTTCACATTATTTTTTAGTTTTTTTTGGTGTATACTAAAAAACTAAAATAAAACACGCGCTAATTAATAATTAATGACAATAAAACAGGTCATGAAGATCGATTGTGACTGTGAGAACACTAAACAAACAGCAGTTTTTACAAGATTTTAACTAAAATTCTGTGACTTTCAAAAAGCAAAATTTTGGTGAACACAAATTTGCAATTTTTAAACAGTAGAAACTGAAATAATATTGTTTAAAAAACATTTTTGTGCAAAAGCGGGCATAAAAAACACAAATGGGATTGTGCAAATAAACGGGTATCGATTCCCGGCCAGTTCTGTAAAATAAAAAATAAAGGGGCCTCTTCGGGTCAAACTTAGCTACTTTGAAAAATGAAGTTGTCAAACAATCAAGTCACGTTTAAACATGTTTATGTCACGCAGAAAAAGTCTAACGGGAACGACTTCACTTTAACCAAGTTTAACTTAACTAACCGAGAACAAACGGGGGCAGCAAATTCAAATAGCTTAAAAAAATTGTCAACGATTGCAAAATTAGCGAAACAGAGTTATAAAAGAATCATCTTTGACATAGAATTGACACCTAATCGAAAAGCTTGAAACAAACATTTGAAACGTTTGAAAAGCACTTAAAAATCGAAGTCCATTGTCTGATTTTGATTGGGCATGGTTGTTCGACTCAATTAAATTTCAACGCACAGGTAACATGTCATAACGTCATAAGAACAGAACGTGGGTACGAATGAAGCGTCGCTCAAAGCAAAATACAGTGCTAGTTAATCTCTTGCTGCACCTAGAATTAAAAGTTATTTCCACAGATGAATTTACTTTAATAGGAAGCTAATAACTACACGGTGGCGAGTCTTGGTGTGGTGGCGCAGGTGGCCGTGTGGCCGCTGGCCACTTCAGTTTGCAACAGAATGAATGTATGCGGTCCGTCATGCCGTGCCGTGTTCCGCAATCCGGCCGGGGCATGCATTACTTGTTTTGTTTGGCATTACTCATTACTCAAGTTCAAGATCAAGACGACCACAAATAAAATAAACAACCGCAGCATAAAAACAGTGTTTCTGGGCTTGTAACTGCACTGCACAGTGCACACATTTACATATCACTGAAAGAGACACGTAAAAAACGAACGTAAAAGAGCAAAAAACTGTTTTGCAGTGTGCGTGCATAGTATTACTACAAAAAAGAACGTTGAAGGTAACTGAATCTTTCAGCTAGCCACCCGCGTCCCGCAACAACAGCCGTGTACCTGCCAGCTGACTAGCGTTTCACTAATGAACATATGATTTTCCACAGTCAATGCTGTTTTGTCGCCTCGCTCTCAGGACTCAGCTCACCACCGCTACCACAACGAACAGTACGACAACGAATCGGTTTCATTTCCAGGAAAAGGAAAAGGAATATGTATGTGGCATATGAATAAAAATAAATGTATGTGCTGAGTGGAGCAGTGGTGGACCGTCACCGTTCACCGTTAAATGTGTGAGTCGAGCTGAGCTCACTGTCTCTGTTCTGTAATGTTGGTTGAGCAAAGCAAACCCTTTGGCGATTAATAATGTAGCTTGTTGCAATGGCGTAAATTCAAAATCGTTTATTATTATTGCACGCAGCGCAGGCAGATCGTATCTCCGTATTCGTAAAATCACACCCGCCGCGTCCACACATCAACTGAACTCCATTCACTATGCAATTTGTTTCTTTATTATCTTGATTTCACACCTTACGCAGCGCAGGGTTGGTTCAGCTGGTCTGACTCTGGTGCTGTGCTGGTCCACCTTGTGATGTGGTAGATTTAGGTTTCGGTTGGGTCTTCCTGTACTCTTGCTATGGTGGAGGTAGATGGTGTAAGTTTGTGTTTTGTTTTTGTCCCACTGCCGCTTCCATTGCTTGTCTGACTGAACGAGAACGGCGACATACAACACAACAAAATAGCACAGAGAGAAACAAAAACTGAAGCACAGTGCATTTTAAAACTTTTTAATTTTCAAACCGTAAAAATACGGTTTACCGCCCGTGTAAATTCAAAATCCACGGTAACCGTACCGAAAACCGTACCGTGCGATTTTAAAATTTTCAAACCGTACCGAAAACCGTACCGTTGAGCTTTTCAATTTACCGTACCGTACCGAAACCGTGAAAAAAATTGCGTCTCAAACCGTAAACCGTACCGTGACCAAAAAAGGCCTACCGTGGCAACTCTAATGCTTAGCGTAAAATTCACACAAAAATTATAAGCTCTGAACTATCCCGCTCAACAAAAACAATCAGGAAAGGGAATATGGGCTGCGGCAAGCGGTGTGGAAAACCCGAAATGTCCATTCAAAATCACCAGTTCTAATGACGTTTGCAATAAAATACAACAGTGAAACGTCCGTCTGTCAGATTCAGATCACCTCTATACCTGGTAGCAAAGTTTGGTCATTCTCAAATACGTCTCAACCCGCACTGCGAACGGCGACACCGAGACGCACGATTTGCCGCGCATGAACTGAACCAGGTAAATCACGTCCTTCTTCCAATTTGGCACCATCAAGTTTTTATCCGTCATTTTTTTCAACAAAAAGTTTCGAATTTATTTCACAAATCTAAAACCACAATTTTACATCTTGAAAAAAAGAAAGCATAGTGAAAAACGAGCCATACAAGAGTTTTTGCATGTCAATTTGAAGAATTGATAACAGAACAGAACTGAAATGGTCACGTAGCAAGCAAAACAAAATGCACAGAACTGGTTTTTATGTCGCAAACAAACAAACAAACATAAATAAAACGGTTCTTGCACAAATACAAACACACAAAAACACGTTGCAGTTAGGCTGTAAAACTCACTTTTTGTGCGTCATTCAAAAAATTCGCCGATAACATATTCACTCAACCAAACGTCCATCCTTGAACACAGCTGTTATCAGTTCTCGGTGGCAGCCAAAACTGAAAAAAAACAGATGCAAACAGCAAAGGTGCATTTCAGCATTTTCAAATCACCGGAGAAGCGGATAAAAATCAAACTGATGGTCTTTCGCGTTCTAAGAGCTATGAAAAAATATTAGCTTAAAAGACTTTGGTCAGTCACAAATTCAGGTTCAATCAAACTAGCTAATTGACGAATTCAATCAAATCAAACACGCCGTTCAATATATCAAACCACACCCAAGCAGAAACGCATATACTTCTCTAAACTCTTTTTGCTTTCCAACGATTTTACAACTAATAAACGTTACCGATAAACAAAATGCTCCCATCTTGGCACGTTCACACAGAGCACGTCAGCGTTTCGTCCAATGGCCAGAGCGCCGTGCGTCTTGCCACGCCCAATTGAAGCAGCTGCATTCAGGGTGGCGGCAACGAGCGATTCTTCAAGGCTCATTCCAAAGAGACAACAAGCAAGATGCATCACCTGAATTGAAAATCAACTCAGTTGTTTTTAGTTTTTTGATAAAAACTAATTGGTCCAAACGAGCAACAACTGGTCGTTCTGCTTGATCACATTAGAACTGTTTGTTTGTACAGTTTGGTACTCCGAACACGGCAACAACGCAATGTTTTGCCTTCAAATTCCTTTTGTCCATCCTGTATGTCAAAACGATCAGCAGAACGATTCAAGATTCAGAACGAATTCAGAATATTTTACCATCGGCATCGAATAGCAATAAGCGTTCGGGTTAAAGTCGGAGCCAAGCGCTATAGGAACACCCGCTTCAATCATTTTTCGGACCGGCGGTGATTTCAACCGTAGCATGTAAGCCGTCGTGGGCAGGATGACGCCAATGACTTCTTTGTCAGCCATTGCTTCAATGCCTGCATCGCTGATCTGAAAATATCCATGTCACTAATTTACGATTGCAAATAAAACAAAACTCACCCCGCCCCCTCCCCACACCTCCAATCACACTTTCATTTGTTACTTTCAACCCCAAGAAGCATCAAAAACTTTTGAAACCCCCTTGAAATCGAGTGCCTAACCTCTTCCAAATGGCTAACAGCAGTTGCGTTCAATGCAGCACCAAGTTCAGCCGAACCAGTTGGATGCAGTTCGTCGCCGTGAAAGTTCAACCGAATTCCAGGCAAATGTCGTTGAGCGGTTCGCAATATCTCTCTCGTTTGTTCCACGGTGAAAACGCCTTTTTCACAGAACACGTCCACGTTTTCCACATCAAAATCGGGATTTTCGGAACTGCAAAGTGGCAAACAACTATTGTTTATGCAAAAACCCATTAAATCTGGAAAATTCACAATAAGAAAGAAATATTCAACAGTGAGGTTTGGCGGTGACTGGCAGCACCCGCCCCCACATTTGTTTTTTTCTGTCAAATGAGGTTCCATGTTCTTTTCTTCGGGTTCTGAAAACAGGACCTCCCTGGATAATATGGGATGAGGTGCGAAGAACAATAACAAAAATTTAAAAAAATAAAAACAATACAATCAAGTTGCTGCAAAAGTAAAATTGATTAAAATTTAAAACAAATGGTAAAAAGGGCACAAAACTCCGCCTTCCAATCAGCTGATTGGACAATTCATGAAGTTGTGTGGGACTGTACCTCAAAGCGTGTTTTATCGCAGGAATTTGTCTCGTGCAAACATCGTTGACCGCCATCTCTGGTGTGGTACCTTTGGGCACCGCGTGCGCTCCGCAGAACGTCGGCGAGATTTCAATCGGCGCTTTTTTTGCAACTAGACTGATCGCCTGCAGCATTCTCAGTTCGGTTTTCGTGTCAAGACCGTAGCCGGATTTCGCTTCGAGCAGTGTCGTCCCGGAACGAAGCATCTCGCGCGCGATTTCTGCGAAACTGTCACTCAGTTGGCTCAAGGTTGCCTTTCGAGTGTGTTCCACGGTAAAATTGATGCCGCCACCAGACTGGTGAATCTGGATTGTTTATTGTCTTAATCAGAGAAGCAGGATTATGTAAAAACCTGATTAGTTCTGTTCTTTTCTGTTTTTTTATTCGACACGTTTGAGTGTCAGGCAAGTGCACATGGAATCAGGTTCCAAACAAGCAGACTGGGCACACAAGCCGCAATGTTAAATCATCCGATCAGCTAGACTGATATTCAAAATCTTGGCATTTCTTCTGGCGTCCGAAATCGCCAGCTTCTCTCTCTATGCCTCCATATAAGAGGTTCCGGCTAGTTTCGCAGCAAACTCGTGCACACGATCGCCTGCGAAAACTGGATGCGTGTGCGCGTCCACTAAGCCGGGCAGCAGAACGCAGCCGCCGGCGTCGTGACACCGGTCGAAGTCGTCACGGTTGTATTTTGCGGCGATTTCTGTGTCCGTACCTGCAGAGGTGAACGCTTTCAGTAGTTTTCTGGTTTGTTTTCTGATGCAGGGTGAAAATTCAATCAAACCTAGCACACTGATTGGCTACACCATTAAGGATTCTTGTAGTCAAAAAATGTATACGTAAACTACCATAGTCGGCTATTTTTCCGTTGGAATCCACAATCAAACTGAGTCCGGTTTTTGAATTTTCATCCAGCGGTGCAGTTGAGATGACGATTTTGCGTTGATTTTCGCCAGCTAGTCGGTCAATTGTTGAGTCTTTTGTGACATGCACGATTTGTTGCGCACCTCGCAGCCATAGTCGATATTTTGGAGAGTTCATGTTGAGCTATCAAAAATAGAAAAATAAAAAGAACACTGATTTATTTTATCAAATGGAAGTCAAATGTTAACTAAGATGAAAAGTAAACATTCAGTTTCATTTGATGACCATGTTTACGAAAAAGCAGGGCAATAAAATTTGCAATGCATTTGCATTTTCAACTGCGTTATAAACCAGTCGGCAGATCGCGATACAAAAAATCATAAATCATTGATTTCAATCGCTATTTCAAAGTTGACAGTGCATAAGTTCACAAACGATGAAAATTGCCAAAAAATTCACACGCACACAATCTGATAGAAATATTCACTGTGGAAAAGAAAAGTTCAAACTCAGCTACACGTGGATTCTATTGAAAAAAAACTATTTTCTTCACAAATTTGCGTAGTTTCATCCAATAATTATGATGTGGTGTCTGGGTGTGGGAATGGGTGAGAGCTTGAACGGATTCCTTGGTTGCGTGCTTGGTTGTGTGGCACAACGCGTTGACTGTTGCGGTCGGTTCGGTCGGTCAATTTTGAACACGTCAAACTGCCAGTTTTGATACCAGAACCGACAACGCCCGTCAAAACCGGCTGAAAAAGAACAACAACAAACAGATGGTTTCATGTGGCTTCGACACCAATCATCGCGCTTTATTCAAAGGGAACCGGTTTACACTAAAATTGAAATTGACAACTGTCTTTCTTGAGTTTACACTTTCAAGCGAAACGACATTTTAGTTCCATCGGCTCGAGCAGACGCTGGAGCAGTAGCAGAACAGTACTCAGCTATTTTTACTTTAAAAATTTCGAACGAAAAAACAAAACAAAATCTACATATCAAGCAGACGGGTGCAACCAAAAAAATGAAAACCAAAATGTAAATAACCACATGTAATGTCCTACTTTAGCCTTCGTGTCTGCACTCTCACACAAAGCCAGAGTTTACGATGAACTGCTTATGACAGACACAGAGCGCTTGATTTCCAATGCTCATTTACTTTTTCCTAGATCCGCAACGGTTTTCTTATATTTTGTTCAGCTATTTTTCTTTGATTCGTTCTAGTACTGTATAAAAGTGCCGTGTTTTATGAATTCAGAATGTGCCGTTCGTGCCATTTTGTTCCTGTTTATTTTTATTGTCTCTCGTCGTCGTTTTAATTGAGTAAAAGTAAAGTAAAGTAAAAAAACCCCAGCGTCGTCCACTGGTCATCACACACAGAAGCTCGGATTGGTTGGCAGTCCGGTGGTGCCGTCAAACACGCTAAAGCAGAACATTGCACATACCGTAAAGTCTTGCATATAAGGTTCCTCCCACTTATAAGACCCCCACCCAAAAGTAGGCGGAGTGTCACACGGCGGGAAACCAAAAAATTCAAATTTTTGACTTGGTTGGTCACAATTCTATCCCGTTTATAAGACCCGAAATTCCTAATGTTCGCTTTATAAGACCTCCTCCCACTTATAAGGTTGTCACACGAAATTCCACTTTTTTAGAAATTTTTGACTTTCAAATTTATATAAGGAGACCCTTTATGCAAGACTTTACGGTATACAATTTGCAAAAAAGTCCGAAAAAAAGCCGAAAACAACTCGAAGCCAACTTGTCGGCAGCACCCACGACACGAATTCGCCCGTCAACCGCGGACGATTCACAACGACCAGACCCCAAATGGCGTCCGGAAACTGCGTCTCGAGCGTGTACGTGATCAGTTCGATCGCCTCGCTGATTCGCGATCGTTTCGCGAAACCCATGCCTCTCATGGTCTGGCGAATTGAGCTGCGCGCCAGTGGAATCGTGCATTCCGCAGCGTCCGCTCGATTGGCTGCGGAACGGTTTTTTAGGATTTTTTGGATGAATTTTTTCAGCAAAATGAACTTTTACCATATATGTAACCATCCAAAAAACACCACAAGAAAAGATTTTCTCTGAAACTTTGCTTTCCCGGTGTACCGTGTGTATAAAAGGTTTAACTTAGGCATTTGGTTTAGTTCAGGACACCTTTTCAACAAAAACTTTGCTTTATTACAGAACAATTAGATTTGAACTAAGATTCTGGCTTTTAATTTTGAGGCTAATTGCGGTCACTCTTTTTGCCGCTCAGGAATCAGCAGTTTTCCGCTACCCCGAAATTATAGTCACTGTTCAGTCACCAACCAACGATTGTTTTTCTGTAAAACACACACAAAAACTTACGAAAACACACCAACGAAATCAGGATCAACAGTGGTGGTGACCATACCATCACAGAAAACCAATGTAATCTGAACAGCATAGTAGCACAAACCAAAGAAACCCAAAAGGTGAAAAACAGCAAAATTGTGCCAAATGTTCAGCATTCACATTGGAGACATTCGTTCGTGCACTTTTTTCCGTACTCTCATTTTGTCATATAATGTAAAAGAAACGTGAAGTTTGTTTTCTTTCTATTATTCACAATGAAGCATGATCGCTGTTTCAGCTGATGGTGGCAAACAAAGCCTGTCATCGCCTTTTTCGTTGTCTATTGTTGTTTCTCTTTTTACGAAGTAACATTGTGTGTCTGTGCGCTTTTTTCAACCCCATTGTATTCTTTCTGTTCACCTTCAAACGTATTTTGGCAATAATTGAATGAATCGCCACTCAAAGGGACACTCTCACTCAGCGCAAACTGCACTGCAACAAAAATAAATCAAAATCCATGGATGCTTACTAGCAAATTTAGCAGAATCTGCTGATGAGTCCGAGTTTCGATTGCAGTCTGGTCTGTGCAAAACACGCTAAAAAGGGGAATAACAAGCTTACTTGCTGCTAACATTTTGTAGCATTGTGTTTTTAGTGTTGACAGCGGCAAGCGGTCTGCCCCGGGTCTGGATGTCTTTAAAAGCAGAGTGTTCCAAAAAATGTCAAGAATTACTCAAGGTATTTTTCAAAAAAATGGAGATGAGATTGACCATCGTGAGGGGGGGGGTGCGATCACGTGTTTTCTCGCGGAGGGGGGTGGGGGGGGGGGAGTCTAGTACCCGTGTCAAGGTAAAGGGGGGAGGGGGGGTACACGGGTATCTGCCCGTGCACGGGCAGGATTTTCGGCTGAGGGGGGTGGACCCCCCCACCCCCCCCGCACTTTCGCTACTGTTCGGTCGTCCAGTTCATTTTGGTAACAATGCAACTGAAAAATTTAAAATAAACATATTAAAATTCTTTGAAAAGCAAATATCATGATTAATAAGAATCTTAAACACGAGAGCGAAGAGGACGTAGGTTTTTCAAAGCGAGGTACTATCAATTTTTTAGATTCTGCGACTCAGTGCACGTGCAGACGTAGAAAGGAAACTAGTTTCAGTCTTTATGCGTCAATTCTAAATCGCCTAAGTGACTCCGGCCCTATTTAGAGAAATCTGATCACTTTGCCAATTTTGAATTCCCGCGTCATGACTGAAACTGTTTAATCAGAATTTTTTTTACATAACTAAATGATTTTGATTCATATTCAGACTACGTTCGGGCGCGACACTGCGCGCTCAGTTTTCAGCTGTGCGGCTTTCCCACAGATCCATTCAAGATTACGTCGTCTCCGTTGCACTAACCGGTATACGCCAGTTGTTAACATCAGCCATATCATCCACAATCTAAAAATAAAATGAATAAAATCACCATTTTATCAGAGAAACCCATTAGTGAAACTGAAAGAAAAGCCATCAGACAGTGAAAGAGTGTCATTTTTTAAAATGGCTTGAAATAATTTTAAAAAATTCTCCTCTTTAGTTTTTCTAGAAGGCCAGACGGGGCGAAATGTTTTCCATGACCTGAAGCACCGGTATTCTGCGTTAAGCTAAACACTATTCTGACCATTTCACATCTATATTATTAAATTTACAAAGTGTCTGTCTGTGGCACTTTTTTGCAATTTGAATTGGCGCCCTTTTTTGCTACTTAAAAAAACTCCATCTCAATTTCCTTAACCTATTTTTTTATTAATGCCAGTTGAGATTGTTTTCTCAAAACGTCGCTCTTCATAGCTGCAGTCATCATGATACTCTTTGGTCAACAGAGACAGTTCAGCGCAGCATAGGTAAATGGAAGCGTGGCTGATCAAAACTTGATGATCGACTGGGAAAGATGTAACAAAACCGTCTTTGAAAAAAGTTTGAACTTTTTTGTTTTTAAAAATCGGGTTGCAAAACGCACATCGACATCGGCATTGCAAGTTGCACTTTGGGTTCAAAACAAGTAAATTTCATTGAAATTGATACTCCATGTTTCATTTTCAAATTGATACTCCGTGGTTATGAGCGATAATTTCAACGTAACGCACGATGGGCAACTGGCAATTTTTGCTGCTCAAAACTTGACGAGCGACTGCGAAAGATGTAACAAAACTGTCTCTGAAAAAAGTTAGTTTTTTAATTGGGTCGAAATGGTATTTACCATTCATTTTCACTTTGCAACATGTTTGGGTCATGTTGGGGTGAACGGGTAAAAAGAACCAAAACTGCAAAACGAAATTATAAACGTCACTTTTTTGTTTGTTCTATGCATGTTCACTTTACAAAAAAGGCTTGGCTTATGTTAGGGTCACCGGGTAAAAGAAGCATTAGCTTTTTAAAACGGGTATTTTTTATGAAAAAACGTTGATTTTTATATTTTTTATTCAATCTTACTTAACTTACAAAAAGGCTTGACTTAGGTTAGGGTGAACGGGTAAAAATAGCAAAATCATTAACTTCGCATTTTCACTTTGCAAAAAGGCTTGGCTTAGGTAAACGGGTAAAAGAAGCATTAGCTTTTTAAATCGGGTAATTGTAAAAAACGTTAATTTTTATGTTTTTTATTCAATCTTACTTTACATACAAAAAGGCTTGACTTAGGTTAGGGTGAACGGGTAAAAAATGGCAGAATCATAAACTTCGCATTTTCACTTTACAAAAAAGGGTTGCTTAGGTAAACGGGTAAAAAAGCATTAGCTTTTTAAAACGGGTAAATTAAAAAACGTTAGTTTTTATATTTTTTTATTCAATTTTACTTCACTTACAAAAAGGCTTGCCTTCGGTTAGGGTGAACGGGTAAAAATAGCAAAATCATAAACTTCGCATTTTTTATTTATTTAAATACATTAAAAAATATTGTATTGTAGGCGACTTCACGGTAGCACAAGGTAAATTTTCTTCAGGGTTATTATTGAGTAAACGTTACTGTTTTTTCTTTCTAAGTCAATGCCACTTCACCAAAAAGGCTTGGCATTGATTAAGCCACATACGCTCGGGTCAATAGGCTAGTTGTTAATAAATTTTGAAAAAGTACAATGCGTTCAAAACGAAGGTGAGAGACAGGCAGGAAACATACATACTTGTTACCTTCGTTGTTCGACAGTCAAAAGTGTGCTCGCATTTCACTTGTCAACTACAATAATAGTTATCATGCTGTATTTTCAGTCATAATTTTTTAAACTTGTAAGAAATAATGTGTCACATGCACTCGTTTTTAATAAACATAACTCCGTGTCAATGGTTACGTGTATAAATAGGTGATGTGCATTCGCATTGACAGAAAAATTTTGATTTTAACAATTTGATCAACATTTGAAAACGTTACACTTTCACCCCCATTGAATCAGAGAAAACTTTATGCTTCTTTGTTTTTATGATAAAAAGAAAAATAGATCTGAGTTACACGTAAGTTGGTGTTCAAAGTTTTGCCATAAGTTTTGTTGAACATTGCATAAGTTTTCTTTTCATTTAGTCTCTTAATTGCCTCCGATATGAGAAAAGGTTTGAGGTTGCAGCATTTCGCGTTGATTTCTACTGCCGTGATCATTTTCAGTATCACTCACCCTGTAAGAACTGCCAGGCGTAAGTGCGTTTGTGTTTCAGAATTACTTTGTTTTAATCATTGAATAACAAAGTGGTCACTTTCAGCATTGAGCAGCAGAAATAAGAAATGTCTTGACGTGAAGCGGATTATTGAGCGTGTTTTCGATCGAATGACCCGGCATATCAGGTTAGCTTTTGTTCGCTTAATTTTTCTATTTTAAAGCTTCATACCATAGTTAAGAAATTTAGCTTCTCTTAAGCTCTAAAGTTTCAGATGAATAATCACATGAACTTAGTAAACTTGTTTTTATTCATGCGCAGCACTCTGAACGAGCGTATCAAGGAACTCCAGCACGTGATTCGTGAGGAGTTTGACGGGGAGTGGGGCATCATTGTCACCACGAGACGAGAGTGGCCGGGACAGTCAGTCAGTTGGATGATTCCAAACGGTATTTTAAGTGATTTTACAGAAAATTCGCAATTGTTTGTAAAGATACAGAAAATTGAAAATAAAGGTGCACATGTTGCTTAAAAAATAGTCTTGAAATAATGAAAATTTTCACATTTTTTTAGATAAACTGTTACTCCGCTGTCGGACAATCTACCGCCAATGGCATTATGATATTTTCAAGTTTAAGTGATCTTTTTTCATTGCATTTTGTTGCAAGCAGAAATGGGTATATTTCCATTTTGTCGCTAAAGAAACGCGGTTGTTCGGTACACCTTTGTTGGTTCCTTGTTTCTGGGACTCTCGTGCATTTGTTTTGCTAAAGGACAAAACCCTATTGTCCGGTTAGAACGTTTTCAATAACAGACTCAAAACGCGTCGTTTGTTTTACTGTATCGATTACCGACTTAGTTTATCTTATCGTGACAGATCTATACCAGTGTGCTGATGAAAGCAATGGTTTCTTTGATCCTTAAAAAATGCCATGGTTACAAAGAAGCAACATGAGTTGAACAACAGCAACCAACCTAAAAAATACCGCACCCTCATTGCTTTTTCAAAGCAGTAAAAAAACAATCGAAACAATCTTTATCTGTCAGAGCTTTTTAACCTACAGTTCAACCAAGTATCAAAATTAAACAGAATTTGACCAAAAGTTAAAAATGGGCAACTGCTGTCGAGGAATGGTTCCAATTATGGTTGATTGGTCCGGATGGACGTCAGCTCACGGCTACCCCCATATCGCGTCATCAGAATCAAAATCTCTTCGAGTAACGCATTTTTAAACAGCAGCTGAACAAAAAAAATTTCAATATTTAAACACGATAATTTAAACACGCTGCAAAAATATTAAGAAAGTGAATAGATAGGAATAGTTGTTTCTCCATTTTAGATCTTCTGGTCGATTGTAACTGTAATCGCAACGATCGGCTTCATTTACTTTTTCTATAAAATTCTGAAGAACTATTTCGACTATCCGACCAACATTGAGACTGGGGTACGAAAAGATTGTGTAATTTTATCATTGCAATTTTTAAAAATAATACGTTTTTTGTTTTGTCGCGATTTTTACTTCACTATTCGTATTCGTACGCCAGATCAACTTTGACATGCTGACATTTCCGGCCGTCACTTTGTGCCCGTTTAATGCGTATAACATTGAAAAGCTAAAAAAGTCGGGTGAAACGCACAGCGGGATGCGAAAGACACAACCCATTTACTCCGATCTGGTTGGTTATAGTTTCAATTAAACTAAATATTCTGTTTCTTGGTAACAAAAAAAATTTTTTAGAACTATCTCTACGAGCAAACGCGTGAAGAGAGCTATTCACCAAATACAAACTTAGCTGCTGATTTGATCGCAGACATCAAAGATTGGGGCCTACCCTATACTGGAGCCACGGGTACAGATCCAGACGCACAAGCTCTACCCATTGCTACTCAATGGAACAAATTCATCACGTACGTCAAACTCCAATAATGCTAATTACTGGTTGATTATGATTACCTGCACAGACCACTTCATTAGATTTGCAGTTGTTGGATGTGTAGGTATTCTGCGGCAAAACCAACCATCCAACTGTTTTCTGCAAAATTTCAGCTACAACCGTTACAAAGACAAAAAGTTCAAAGAAGTCGAAAACAGCCAGTACGACATATTGATCAGTTGTGTTTATAATACAGTGGAGTGCAATCTGACGCGGTATAGTTCGTTATTAATTGCTACTCATTTGAAGTTTTTAAGGTCAAATATGTAACTTTCAGAGCAAATGAGATTGTGCAAAGATTTTATCCTGAATACGGATACTGCTACACTTTCAATGCGGACGGTCAGAAAACAAGCACACGTGCTGGACCGCTTTACGGTGAGACAATGGCAAATTTCAAACTTTTTGAAACAAAAGTGCAGGCTTGTCCAGAAGAAGAAATTGGGTCAGCAAAGAGTGTGGAAAAACCTACGCAAACTGATTGCTAACCCAGCCCCATTGCAAGATCATATCCTAAACAACCCCACTAAATGTGTATTAAGTTTGGAAATGATTCTAGCGTTTAAGGCTTGAAACTAACCGTTCGATTCAACCAACCGTCGTATCAGCCGTTCACAACGGCTGCAGGCATGCGTGTCGCCATACACCAAGCCAGGAAAGACAACATCATGGACGAACCGTTTCCAGACGCGAATGCGTTTAATGCAGCTGCTGGATTCACAACGTCATTTGGTGTCAAGTTGGTAAGTAAGCAGATTAAGATAAAAACAGTAGACACAATAGCACCCTCTTTGACAAAAATCGCTTGCGTCTGGTTCAATTGCAGTCGAACTAGCCAGTACCACAAATTCACAACTATAGACAGTAGCCACATCATCCACAATGGCGTGTTCAGTTGTAACCAAAGGAAATTACTTGATCTTCTGTTCAAAGACCAAGTCTTTTCGACTGGAAAAACCGTGGGGCGGCTGCTCGCGTACCAAGACGAATTACTATTACGATGGCGAATTTCTGGCTGAAGGCTGCTACCGAAGTTGTCTGCAAGATGCGATTATTAAACAATGTCAATGCTACGATCCTTCGTACGCACATCCGGCCGATACCAGCGCACCATCATGTTCCGAAGGAACTGTTGTTGCTGATATTGTCAAGAAAAGTGATATTCGTTTTGTGGAATTAACTTATTAATTCTTTTTATCCTAATGCAGTTCAAATACTTATTTTTTACTTCAGTGGACTGTCTTCGAGAGATGCGCATATCGTACAATGTCATCGAAAAATGTACTTGCAAGATGACGTGCGAGTAAGTCATTCCTGTCAATTTTTTTAATATTTGTTTTGTTTCTTAAAAGCGTTAAAACTTCACGGCTTTTTTGTTTTGAACATCATCTTTTCAGCGAGTCGACTTACGCCATTGTGGTATCCACCTCAAAATACCCGTCAAAGAAATACGAAGTACAAGCT